>JAADYI010000168.1:0-27009 GCA_023338185.1 Lagenidium sp. CBS 127285
AAGTCGCAGTTGCATGAGTAGAGACGGACACTGACTACCTGCCCATGGTGTCAACAAGTCATTTGGTTTTGGGTGCTGTGGGTTGTGGCGGTCCGCGATGAACCGTTGAACATTTGCTGTGGTGTATGGACATGCGGCGATGATTGACAACAACACCACTGCTGTGCTGTGCTGTGTGTGAGAGAGCTCTCTTCTCACTCTTGAGAAATCCCACAAGCCACAGTCACACGACCAAGCCATCCCACCAACAATGGTCGGCGCCTCCCGCTCGTTGTGGCCCCTCGCGGCTGCGGTCGCCGTGTTGCTCGTGGCCGCGACGGCCCTCGCCGAATCCATGCCGCACCTCCCCGATGCCAGCAGCGCCTCCAGCAGCGCGGGGATGCCCGGGGGCTGGTCCAAGGGCACCGCTGGGGCCAACGAGACCAAGCTCCTGGAGACGGTCCTCGCCGACGACAAGTACTACCGCGCGACGGTCAAGACGCGCCTGTGCGCGACCGAGATCGTTGGCCTCGAGAAGCAGGTTGTTGCGGGGATGAACTACCGCTACACGGTCCGCGGATGCGCTGTCTCCGCGGCCAAGGACGGCGGGGGCAAGTGCTCGGCCACCGCGGCCGCCAATTGCAAGCCGGAGCTCTTCGAGGTGCAGGTGTTTGAACAAGTCTGGACCAACACCCGCGAGGTCACGGAGATCAAGTCTAGCGGCGCCACGACGCCGTCGAAGCCCGGCTCGGGGGGTGGGGACGTGACTGGCGCCCCCGTCGTTGGTGCCAGCGGGACTAGCAGCGGCGCCGGGGGCAAGGACAGCGTGGACACTCCCGGGCCATCGAAGACCACGACGACGCAGGCCCCCAAGCCCTCGACAACCAAGGCCAACGACGCCACGATGCTTGCGTCCTCGGCGATGCTCATCGCCACCGCGACGATGGTCGCTTTGACTGTCGCGTAAGGGACGTCATCCACATCCATCCAGGACGTTTGTATTTCGTTGCATGTGTTGGTAATCAAACTCCCGAAAAGGTGAAAAAGTCAAAACATTCTCCCTGTTCAGTCACCTAACTCATGCGCACTCCAGCCTTCACCACAGCCTCGGCTGCCCGCGGGCATCGATTCGATGCCCCGGAGAACGTGGGTACCCACGGCATGAGTGTCACTGATGTTTCCACTTTTTTTTTCATTTTGGTTGCAGTGGTTTGTGGCATCCCTGACGACGATTTCCGTCGGAGTGTGGGGCCATTGGGCGCTGTAATATCTGGGTCTTCATCATTCCCGAGTCTTCCAGCCTCAGCGACCTTCCCGAGTCGCGTTGGATCCACAATCCTTGTCTCGTCGACATGCAACGATCGCAAAAGTGACTGCTGATCCACTTTCCTCCTGGTCCTGGAGAACCAAACGCCACCAACGATCAACAAAGGTTCCTTCCCCAAAATCTATCAGTTAAGGGAGGTTCGAAGCCAATTCCTCTACCTTCGGGTCACCTGCCCCCCTCCCATTCGTCAGCCCATTCCTGTCACTTTTTTTCTCGCACAGAGCCAAACTGACCATCACACAACTCGAAAATCCAACAGCACTCGAGGAAAACACAAGGAGAGTGGATGATGTTGGCCAAGTTCATCACCGCGACGACGCTCTCGGTGGCGCTGTCGGCAGCGATCGCGTCGGCGCAGGTCGGCGTGCCCGGCGGGTGGAGCCCCGCGGATATCAAGGAGCTCGAGCCGACGCTGCTCAAGGCCATGACCCAGAAACATCACAAAGGCGACTACAACTCGGATCTCAAACTCCGCGTGTGCGTCGCCGAGGTCGTGAGCGTCGAGCAGCAGGTCGTGGCGGGGATGAACTATCGCTTCCACGTCCACGGGTGCGAGGTCCCCAGTGCCAAGCGCGCGGGGTGGTGCAAGGGCAACGACGCCAACTGCGAGACCCAGACGTACGCGATCACGGTCTTTGAGCAGTCGTGGACCAACACACTCCAGATCTCGGACATTGTCGCCGACGCCGGGGCGACCGAGTCGAAGAAGGACGAGAAGGCCAAGCTCGTCGTGGAGGTCCATGTTGATGATGGCGACAACGACGAGTCTTCAGAGGAAGAGGGTACGTGTGGCCGGTCATCGACGTCCCCAGATTGCGTCTCGGCGAAGAAGCGACGTGCCGCGGCTGTGACCAGGGAGCTCTGATCCAGCATGTGCGGATGCCGTTGCTGACTGCCTTTCGTGTGTGGGGCCACGTCTTGCATGCTATAATGCCAATAATCCGTCTTGTTTTGGATTGAATCTGATGTTGTTCTGTGTTTTTCTGTCAACTCAGGCAAGGGGATTTCTGAGAGTGAGAAGAAGGAAATCGATGCATGGATCAAGGCGGAGGGACGAAACGAGTTTGGTGATAAGAAGGGCACGCACTACACTGGCGGCACGCCGTTATTCGATGAGAACACCGGCACACGGATTGACGTATACAAGTACATTCTGCTCAAGCACCCGGACCGGCCGTGGCATGCCGATGCGGCCCCTGCGAAAGTAAAGACTCTCACACTGGCCGCTGCCGCTGCTGGTGGCGTTGCTGACCGCCATCGGGACATCGCGACAATCTTCGGGGTCTTCGGGACTCTGACTGTTGTCATGGCTGTGGTTGCGCTAGCCAAAACCCGACAGAGCCGCCAGCGATTTTCGTACGACACTGTTTCGAGCCGCGAGTATTGATATGTAAATTTGGAATCGCAGTCGATGATCCGCATTAGCCCGCACTCGTCCACGTTATGTGCCCGTTAATGCAGTATTTTCGTGATAGTATGTATGTCGACCGGTACTTTTTGTTAGTCGCCGAATCGCAATTGGGCACTGACTGCCCAACAAGGTGCTCGGAACACCATGAGTCTAAATATCATGGTACCTTTGGTAGAGCTCGTTTGTGGATCTACCAAGCGAAACGATGTTGAAGTCACTTTAAGTTGGCGACAGCCGCGCGTATATCGTGCAAGGTGTCGAAGTGCGTTCTTGCGGGTGATTCGTTTCCGCGCTTTTGTTTGACCTTGGGATTATCCTTGCCAAAAATGACTTCACATTCGCTCGCGTTGGCGCCTGCTTTATTGATCCAGTTGGTAAACACATGACGAATGCTGCCGGGTGCAAAGAAAACCTGGAGATCGATGGGACTGGGTCGATTAACAGTACCATTGTGGAGGAGGCGAAGCCGAAGTCGAATCCCGAGGCCATCACTGAGTTTCATCAACACCGAGCCGTCTGGCTCATCGCCGAGTAGTTCTGTTTGTTCCCACCGTTCATTTTTCATCTGAAGTGAAGAATCCCATTGGCGCTTGATTGTACAACCGTCAGGTGAAAAGTATAAGCCGTCGCCTGTTGATGAAGTTGATATCATCATTCTCCCACTTGGGTGATAATTAATAAACCCTACTCCATCAGCATCGAAGCTTAGCGCAATCGAACCATCTTTGTGGGCAGCGTAGACTCTGAATCCGTTTCGTTCACGATCCACGCTAACAGCTACAGCTCCGTTTGGCCATTTTGCCAACGCTGATCCATCGGGCCGAATCTGCACTGCGACAACAGTGCTATTCGAGTACGGGACACTCCACTCGGTCTGGTGGAATGATATCACCTCAGCATCGGGAGCCTTTGTCTCTTGTGTGCCAGATTTTATCTCGGCTCGCTTTTTCTGGGTTACCGTTTTGGATGACAAGCTTTTCTTTTGGCCGAGACCAATTTTGTCGAAGGTTGGGAGAGTCGACACTGCACTGGCGAACGCAGACATCTTCTGGGGTGATAGCTTGTCAGAACCGGAAAATACATTTTCATCGACTTGTTGAATAGACGATCGTGATTCACTGTCCATGCATTTCGTTTCTGCCACTTGGTTGTCGATGGCGGGTAATGGTTGCACAGAAGGTTGAGGAAGCCTGACCGGAGCAAAACTAAGGTCGGGTTGGAGATCCAGCGTGGAAACCTCAGCCGCAGGAATAAAGTCTTGGACTGGAAATGCTCGCATGTATTCTTCGGCTGTCATCTGAAGCATTGTTCAGACTACTTCACGTCAAGTAGGCGACTCAAGCACACTAATCACCTTTGTTGGTTTCTTTGTCTTCCTTTCGTGCGATGTAGTCTCTGTTACCAACGGAATCGAGTTGCTTGGTATACGTGCGATATCTGCAGCATCTACCAAGAAGGAGTGATTCTGGTCTTCCGTGTTGTCGGAGACATTCTCAATACCCGCGATGGACCGTGTTGTGAGCAGAGATATTTCAGTGATGTCTGTGGCGGCCGAATTCAACGCAGATCGTTCACATGCGTGTTGTGCTTGCTCTCGCATAGTCGCATCCACGACAATCGTATCGATTTGTTGGATCCACGGCATCAGCTTGACGATGTTCAGCCTGCCGGATGCAATCGTCAGAATTCAACATCCCCCGGCCCGGTTTTTTCATTCCAAGCGTACACATATTCTGCATCCTGCGTGCACGGATTGGGGTGCAGGGTCAGAATTTCGAGGGACTTGAGTGATGCCAAGTGTGGGAGGTCGGAGCATCCCACGCGGTTCTCGTGGATCCACAGTTCCTTGAGTGATGGAAGACAAGGCCCGAGGGTTTCGAGACACGAGAGGTCGTCGAGCAGATTCCCTGAGCATCGAAGTCGCTGAAGGTGCGTGAGGCATTCGATGCCCTCTAAGGACGCCAGTGCATTCCCCGAGACGTTGAGGTTTCGCAGCGCCGTCGCGTGTCCGAGTTCCCGTAGGCTGGTCAGTGCATTGAACTTGGCCGGCCAGTAAGTTGAACAACGAGCACACGAAGCGATACCGTAGACCACGAGAGAGACCCACCGAGACGTTGAGGTGTTGAGTGTTAGTGAGGTCCCCGAGGACGCTCAGGTCGCCGTCGTGGAGGCCCTCGTCAACGGCGATCACCTCCCGACCGTCGGGGCTGTGGATGCGCATTTAAGTCATTTGCCAACTGGGCACGAGTTGAAGTTTGCGTAACCATTTCGGTCATCCGCGTAACTCCTCCAGACTGACAATCACTCTTGATTTCGGGGTACTACGATTTTTTGTGGAAGAGGTTTTAACCAATCACAGCGCTCTGGATTCCCTGTGGTGATTGTGGGCCAAAGGAATCGGGTCTCAGCATCCATCTCACGTGCGAGGACTTTGGAAGAAGTAAAACGTCATCATCACCATGAACTTCGGGGGCTTGATGGGCGGTGGCGCGGCGCCGCAGCAGCCGTCGCCGCAGCAGAGCCAGTTTCTGATGGCCAAGATCGAGATGCAGTCGTATGCCGATCTCTTTGAGCGTCTCTCGCGGGTGTGCTTCCAGAAGTGCAGTTTCAAGTACAACGACGGCCAGCTCAACGTCGGTGAGATGAGCTGCATCGACCGCTGCTCGGGCAAGTACATGCAGGCGTACCAGTCCCTGGGTGTCAAGATGGCCCAAGTCGAGAAGGAGATCATGGCCCAGGCCAACATGACGGGCGGTCAGCAATAAACTGTAGTGGTGCCTTTTTTCGCGTGGTTCAGGTTGTTATGTATAAATACTGGCTTCCTCAACACTACGGAACTATAGCGGCGTCCTATCACGTCGACATCGCAGGCAACGTTGACCATGGGGCTTTCCGCCGTTCAGTAATTGTGTCGGCTGTAGCCTCCGAGTCCACCACCAGCGACACCAACGCTCGCGGTCGATCCCATGTTCATCGGCGGCCGAGACGATCCTCCCAATGTTGACGAACTGGGAACGTAGGGTCGTGAGCTGCTGTTAAACTTGTCCTCGTCGCCGGCCTGCATCATCCCTGGGGCATACCGTGCTTGGCGCGTGTAGCGACTCCCTGCACCTTCTCCTGCCATACCCCCGCTGTCCAGTCCGCGTCCAGCACTATTCGTTGGCGTTCCGCCAGCAAGAAGGGTGCTTCCAATCGCTGCCATTGTGTTACGGGGTTGCACAGGACGCGTGGTCCCGTACGTTGTTGATGTACTGAATCCACCTCCCCCACCCATTCCAGCGGCTGAAGCAGCAGGAATGGGTTGTCGAAGTCCACCATAACCACCGTCATTGAATGACGATTGATTCTTGCCAGAATAGCTGCCGCCGGAGGAGCCCTTCTCTGCAGATTTCTGGGGTGGGGTGAACGTTGCAGGTTTGTCGTTGTACGAGTCGTTTTCTCGTTCTGGTCGCCCGTTGGGTGTTGAGCAGGTGAGGGGCATTGAGATGTTGACGTTGACCTGGAAGAATGGGTATTGAAGGGCTTGACTGGACGTAGGTCGCTGATTGGGGTCGTATTTGAGAAGATCCGTCATTAATTGGATTGCCTCGGGGCTTGCGTGTGGGATCAGTTGGTTCAATGGCGTCGGGACAAATTGTGGAAAGCGATAATTCATCTGCGCAGCGAGTTTCATGCCCTCAGGCCACGTTGCATGTGTTGGGCTACCCAGGACAGAGCATATCTTGTAGAGCTGATCACCCTCGCTGCTTCCAGGAAACAAGGGGCGAAGCGTGAACATCTCGGCCATAATGCAACCCATAGCCCACGTGTCGATGGGGGAGTTGTAGGTTGTTGATCGTAGCAACACTTCCGGCGCTCGGTACCATCGTGTCGAGACGTAATCTGTGAATGGTGGTCGTGATCTGATTTCCCGGGCGAGACCGAAATCAGCAACTTTGACAATGTCGCCTTTGACCAGCATATTCTCGGGCTTGATATCGCGATGGAAAAAACTATGCTTGTGCATGAACGCAAGACCCTGGAGCATCTGGTACCTGTGAAATGTACGAGAGAGTGAATTTCGCCTGTCTTGGCTCACCTCCGTGCCTTTCACGTACATGAGATTGCGAATCTTGGACTCGGGAAAGTGACGGTCGCGTTTCTTCATGCACTCGTACAGGTTGTTTTCCATGTACTCGAAGACGAAGTAGAGCTCGTCGTTCTCGCGAATCACCTCCTTGAGCTTGATAATGTTCGGGTGATTGAGTTTTTTCAGCGACTGCCCACAAGTACCCGGTCAGGAACATCGCGGGTGCACTACAGCATCTCCAGTCGAGCATCGCGCACGTACCATGACCTCGCGGAGTTGCATGCACTCCTCCCACGAGTAGAACTTCTTCTTCATCTTCTTGACAGCTACCTGCACATTCCGGTCATCGACATCAGCCGTTGTTGCTACACAACACACAACACCCTCCATCCCCCTCTGGCCTTAAGCCGCCATGCGCATGCAGCGCCGACACGCACCACTTCGCCCGACTGCCGATTCACGGCCTTGAGCACCGAGCCGTACGTGCCATCACCGAGCTGCTTCGTGACCTTGTAGCGGTTCATCGTCTACTGAAGCGTTGGCGGATTGCGTCTTGTCCGCTGGATGCCCCTGACGGCCCCTCGCTCGTACGTCTCGTCCCCAACGACCTCAGGTCTATCCAGTAGTGCAGTGTTTGGCGACCCCGGCTCTCAGTCCCGTAGAAGCAGACTATTGGTCTATCCAGTGTTCCACTGACGATGACTCGCGGGGCAGGTCGATAGCGCTGGAATCGACGGCGCGACCGAGGGCAGCAGCGACAGCGCCCCCCCGCGCGGCACTTTCGTCGTCGACGGGGCGGTGGTGGTGACGGCTACTCAGCTCCGATCAGGGCCCATGGCGGCGGTCACAGGGACCCCAGAAATATAACGCTCGGCAACTCCATTCCAGCCGGTAAAAAAAGAGGGGTTTCGCGCCTCGATCAAGTTCCTTTTCGCTTGCTTGAAGGACCATCACTCCAGGAATCCAGGACGGGTCTTGGGTTGGTTGCAGAGGATCGACCCACCCGTGGACCCACGACCAAACCAACATACGTTGTCTCGTCGTGGAAAGCTCGCCAAGGTGGCGTTGACGGCGGAGGCTGTCGGAGCATGACGCAGTCAGAGGCATTTGGGGCCACGCTGGCGGTCGTGGCCTCCATCATCTCGAATCTCGGCGTCAATATCCAAAAGTTCTCCCATGCTCGTGACTCGTCGCTCCCGGATGATGAGCAGCGGCCCTACGTCCAACGGCCGCTGTGGTGGCTGGGTCTCTCACTTGTCATCCTGGGGAGCGTCGGGGACTTCACGGCCTTTGGCTTCGCCACGCAGTCGCTCGTGGCGGCCCTCGGTGGGGGGGCGACGCTCATCGCGAATGTCTTCACGGCCTACTTTCTCAACAAGGAGGCGCTGTATCTGGTAACGACTCAGTCAAACACAACGCAGTGGTGCTAGAGCTGACTTCAACGTCTCTGACGAACAGACAGATCTCGGGGGCGTGCTCTTTGTCGTCCTCGGCGTCGTGCTCATCGCCTGCATCGCGGAGCCCAATGTCGAGTATCCGCTTCCAGAGCTCGAACGTCGCTTTGTTCGACGAGGTACTTACGACTTCCCACTTAACACGCCAGAAGCTGTGATCGTTTTCTCACACGATCTTGCTGTGTGTGTGTGTGTGTTTGCTTTTAGAGTTTGTGGTCTACTTGGTTATCGTCGGGGTTGTCATCGTCAGCATGCTCGCGACGATCAAGGGCTCGGTTGCCAA
Organism: Lagenidium sp. CBS 127285; assembly: GCA_023338185.1. Taxonomy (NCBI): domain Eukaryota; phylum Oomycota; class Peronosporomycetes; order Pythiales; family Pythiaceae; genus Lagenidium; species Lagenidium sp. CBS 127285. The sequence continues at coordinate 8,524 of JAADYI010000168.1, forward strand.
TCGGCTCAAGAATCAAATGCAGTCGTCGAAGCGTAAACAGAAACAGCTCATGAAAAAGCTCGAATCTCGCATCCAGCGCATCGAAGAGCGCCTCTTCTCCATGGAGGAACGCATGCACCAGCATCAGGTCGTGCTCGCGGATGCGGTCGCCGCGAACGGTGGTCTCGCCACGGGCCTAGATCCACTGCTTCCACCTGGTCGGAATGGAGAAAACGGGAGCAGCTCACCCCAGCACCCCAAGCATCAGCGTCGGGGTTATCCCGGGGCCCCATTGAACGAACTCCTGGAAGGTGTGACCGCTCCTGCACGAGTCCCATACTATTATGCCATTTGTTCGGGAATCATTGGCTCAATGACCGTGCTCTTGGCGAAATGCTCAGCGGTGATGATCCGATTATCCCTCCGTGGTGATAACCAGTTTCATTATCCCGTGACCTATCTCTTCCTTGGGGGCATGTTTGTGTTCATCGTGATCCAAACGCATTTCCTCAACCTCGCGACGGCTCTTGGTGATATCATGACTGTGTTCCCCATCTTTCAAGCTTGTTGGATCTCCTTTAGCGTGATTGGTGGCGCCATCTTCTACGAGTCGGAGAAGTCGTTCACGCCGGAATCCTGGGCGTTGTACCCACTGGCACTGCTCAGCATTGCCGTTGGCGTTGGTCTTCTGGTGCAGCATACATCAAACGACTCGGCCACAGACACCCTAAGCAACACAAGTGGAGGTAAAGGGCTTAAGAAGAAGCACAGCGGCCTTCGAAGTAAGGAGTATGGGATCCTTGCTGCTGACCACGAGGTGTGTCTCATCACAGATGCATCAATGCGGTCCCCGCTCCTTGGCGACGGAGATGAGATGGATGATACGGGTTATCTTCATCTAGAGGCGTGAATTGGGTAACGCTAAAAGAGTAAAAGTCGTGAGCACATACATTAGCTGGGCTCTTATGTGGCAGCAAATCTAAAATCGATCCTTCGTGGCTCTTTCTGGTGGCAATCACCAAGAATTTCCTGCTTATTCTTCGTCGTCTTCGTCATCTCCATCCACAATGTCAGGAAACTCGTCATCATCGTCGTCGTCCTTCCCGTCGCTCATCGGGGCGGCCTTGGGTAGAGCTTCAACCCGAACAGGGCTCGCCTCGGGTGCGGCCTCAGGCATTGTCTCGTCCTCGATTGGAGCTGGAGCCGCTTCCGAGGTCGCCTCCACTGTGACGACAGGGCGCTCGTCCTCAAAGTTCTCCTCTTCCTCCTCTTCCTCCTCCATGTTCACGACCACGCGCGGCACGTCACCGCCATCGGCCTTTGTTGAATCTTCAGTCTTGGCCTTCTTCACAACGGCAGGATCCTCGGAATCGTCATCGTCCGCATGAACGTTATCGTTCACCTTCGAGTCCTCCCAGTCCAGCTTCCCACGCACCACCGCCGCCATGGGAGCAGCCGTCGACGTTAGCGCCTGGTTTGAGCGCTGAACGATGGTCGCCGATGCTGCCTTCGTGTGGGCCTCGACAACGCCATCAAAATTGATCGAGAGCGGTGGACCCCGAGGGTGGATCATCGCCTCGCTGGCGTTGAGCGCCAGTAACTGGAGCAGCGGTGATCCGCACGCTGGGGACGACCAATAATCAACAGCCTTGATGAGGTTGGTCGCGTGCGCGCCGTTCGAATCGGCCGTGAGGCTGTCCACCAAGAGGGTGGCCGCGACGGCGTCCGTTCTGGTGGAACTCACTGCAGACATCGCCCGGCGCTTCGCATGGCGCTGCACGGACAGAAGCGTCACCTCACTGGCCATCGCACGAGTCGAGACGGGGAGAAGGCTGCCATAGACACCAACGCACGACGCGATGGCATCAAGAGCGGCGTCGACGTTGCCCACGAGCAGACGTTGATTTCGGGCCGAGAGATAGACCATCCCATCCGCACCAGCATCAACCGTAAGCTGCGAGAGGTCACCGAGTTGGCGCTTGCGCTTCTTGCCCTTGCCGCCCTTACCCTTGCCATCCTGGCCGTTGGCCTTGGCATCAGTGGTCGGCAGGTCCTTATTGGCTGTCTTGTCTTCCACGAGGGCCTCCTTGCATTCTTCGACAATGTGCTCCAAGAGCGGCTGACCCAGCTTCTCGAGGGCACTTGCCCCAAGAGCACGGACACAGGTGGCGACCGCCTCGTACAGGGCAGCGTTTCCCTCCGGTTGAGTGTTTTCGGCTGCCATTGTCAGCACTCGGCTGATCTTGCTAGCATGGCGGAGGGCGCAGAGCTTGGCTCGGTCGACCGTTGCGCTCAATTGGCGAAGCCCGAGCGCATGGACCCGAGGGAGGATGCCGTAAACCACACATGCTGGAAGCTTGAACCCATCCTCGGAGATGGCACTCTGCTTGCCGATTTCGTGGGCCCGGATAGTCACAATGCGGCGCGTGAGGGCAATGACATCGTTCAAAACCAACTGCACTTCCCGTTCGCAGATGACCGAGTTCCCCATGACCTCGACAAGGAACGTAGTCAACAGCTCGAGTCGCAGCTGCAAGACCTCGGCGCGTTCGTACACTTGGATTCCAACGAGGTCGGTTGTGGCGCTGCCATCGCGTAGCCAAGACTTGAGGCCGTTTGGTTGGGTCGCTGCAGTGACCATGCGCTTGCCTGCAATCAAGTCGACGTGGAGGTGCGTCATTTCAATGACCTTGTCGACGATTTGCTTCCACATCTGCGGTGCCTTGTCTGATGCATTCGCAAGCCCCGCGAGACACGATGCAGAACTGCGGGATGCTGACGCATCCTTTGCGATAGATGGGTGGTACAGTGCCATGATCGTTAGAGGCTCTAGCTTGCCGATGGAGCTTCGTACAGATGTCGGCGAGACCTCGAGGAGCTCCGTGAACACACCCAAGCCATTGCCATAGAGCTCGAGTTCGTCAGCGGTAAGTGGCGCGTCCGTCTTCTTGTCAAGTTCGGCAAGGACAACCAAGAGCGCCGGTAGGAGGCGGCTCAGGTGGTCGTGAAGCTCTCGACGGGCTTCCGGGGTAAACAATTCGATTGAGCGGAAAAGCACGCGAGCGATGGCGCACGCCCCTGCGACCACGCGAGGGGCATCCTTGATATACTTGATGAGCTTCGTCAGGCGTTCGAAGAGCTTCCCCAGAAGGCCCTCGAGTGGCTCCAGTGGGGCTTGCTCGACCACCACAAGCAGCAGCTTCAAGGCAGCGGCCTTGACCTCGCGGTCCACGGGCGCGTGGTCCAGGAGCTGAAAGAGTTTGCTGAGGAACTTGTCGTGGGCCTTGCCCTCGAACACGAGGTCAAAAACATTGTGCTGCGCCAGAATGCGCTCCAACTGTGGGGCCTGCGCGAGGAACTGGCGCTGGGCAGCGTCGTCCGTTGCGAGGTTCTCGGGGAACGCAAGTGCGAGGGCCGAGGACAGGAGGTTCCGCGCCAGCGCCGCCTGCGCCGCGGCGATCTGCTCCTTCGCCGACGTCATCGCGTCAAGTGGATGATTGGAAATGAGAAAGCAATTGGTTGGCGAACATCGATCTAACCAATTATAGTACACAGAGAAGCAGGGATGAGGATGTCCATATGGACAAATAGATCCCAATCATCGCCGGAGCTGCTCAAGAAGCCCCTGACGAATGAGCTGCTCAACGTCAACGCGACGGACAAAGTGCGTCGAGTTGGCTGCGAGGTTGAGGAGGCCATTCTCGGTCATGATCTCTCCGCAGTCTTTGAGCACGCGGACCTCCACGTAGAGATCCTTCGGGGGCTTTGCATCCTGTTGATCCCAAATTTCTCAGTCCTTAGTTCACAGGCAACAACAATTTGGCAACAACGCACGGCAGTCAAGTCGAGTTCGAAATCGGCCATGTAATCGGTGAGGAGCTGGTCGTACGCGTGGAAGAAGTCAATTTCGCGCTGACAAAGACTGAGATTGGACCAACAGGGCATCATTAGTTTGGGTACATTGGCAGACAACAACGACATGACATTCTCGAACAACGTACTTTGGGGCCAATGCCGCAGGGACGACTGTGCCAGTCTCCCAACGAAGGTTCTTGATCTTCTCAGCACGAGCGTACCTAGCCCAGAGGTTTTCGTTGGTGGTCAGAGCTCTCACAGACAGCTCTAATGCTCCTTGTTCCATCTGACTCACAGATACGCCAACACGCAGCGTTTGTTTCGCAAGAGACACTGGTGGTTTACGATGAGCCCACAGTGTACAGACGGATGCTGCTCGATCTCGTCGCCAAATGTCCTACATTCACGCACAAAGATCAGATCAAGCGCGAGGACGTGCAGAAGTCACCCACGCGGATGGTGATACAAAGGCTGCGCTGGTGCTTCTAGAAATTACACGTACCCGAGCTTTTCGAGAATCTGCTCGTGGAGGATCCCGACCTCGTCAATGACCTGCCGAATGAGCTCATCCTACGTGACAAACGCGAGGCAAACATTTAGTGAATGGATGATGCGGGTAGCGGGGTCGAATTGTGCATGGTCACACGTTGAAAGGTGGAAGCCAATCGCTCCGCTGCAGCTCTCGCAGCAGCTCCTTGCCTTTCGAGCACAGCGCCATTTCGTTTTGGTGTGATCCTCACAACTCCCGCCAAATTGTGTACTGTAGTTATTCCGAAAAATACGGAATTTTGGAAATTGTGCTGGTTCTTTTTTGGAGTGTAGTACACTATTTCCGCATCATCTGTTGACAATGGAATTTCCATTATCATAACAAGGGGAAGTGTGGCAGATGCGACCGATGATGGAGGATTGTGACGTTGATGTGCGATTTCAATATTTCAATACTGCTGAAGCATCAGATGCTTCTCTACATCAACCGGTGCTCACAGCCCAATTAGAATTTGTGATTCCTCTGACAGTCCAAAACTGTTGTTGTTGCTTTTTGGTGGTGACTGTGAGCAATGAGATTGACCCAAATGGCTTTCGCAACATGTTGTGCTTGTCACTGCGGCACCCTATTTCAATGCTCATCATCGCGAGAACATATCTGAGGCCCTAGCCCTGTTTAAACTCGCGTCAATTTGTCGACACCCTGGCAAAGCATAGTATCCATTTCGGCAGGTCGAGCCCATGTGGGACCATTCCAACCTGTAAAAACAAGTGTCCAGTGTCAAAACATGATAAAACTTGGCCTTTATGTCCAGTTGTTTGACGAAGCACTGGTATTATTATTGAACCTGCTCTCTTGACAATGAGGGTTGGGGCTAGGTGTCCAGCGAAGATGTTCCAGCAGAGGGACAACAGACGATGAAGGCTTTGGGGTGTCGGTGCTCAAGCTGTTTGACCGACAACCAGATCAACCTCCTGTTTCCGCGGACATCTGTGAACAAGGGGACGAGGACAGTGTGGTGAGGTGGCAAGGACTTGCTGCGACGCACAGCCTGATCACAAGGCTGCTGTTGTCCTGACTCTGAAGTGCTTTCGTTGTGCTCGCGCTCTGACACTCTCTCCCTCACAGAGTTCGTCTCCGCTTGAAAAGGGTGGCGCTCGGCTTGTGTGGGATAAGATCGGACACACCACCTATTGTCGGCGGAGCATCGTTGGTCGATTCCTCCCCTCCCCCCACGCCCACACGCGTTTCAGCTTGGCTCCAGAGCAAGACACCGCCACACCTCGTCGTAGTTGTTCCTGCCCCCCGCTCGCCACCACACCGACAGCTTGGAATTCCAAGCTGTACTCTAATCGCCCCTTCGGCCTCGATAGACCGGTGATATTGTTGTGCGGGCTGCTGAGGGCATTCACTCCTGGACCACAACGAATCCAGAACAGCGAGCGACATTGAACTCGTTATGGCCGCTATGCCGTCGTCCGCCACCTCGTCGCACTCCTCGCACTCATCGCAGGCGGCCCCGCAGCATGCCGCGTACCTGAAGAAGCTCGGTTCGATCAAGTTCGCGGACAAGCTCCAGCACCTCTCGGGGATGCTTGAGGTCAAGTTCAAGGGCGGGGCGTTCTCCACGTGGTCGGATGTGTTTGTGCGCCTGGAGGGCCGCTGGATGGTCATGTACAAGCGCGAGCGTGATTCGACGCGCCTCGCGGCCATCGAACTCGGCCCCGGGGTCGAGGTTACGGACATTACGGATCTCGAGAGCTCCCAAAAGTTTCCTCGGCGCTTTGACGTGCACTGCAAGGGTGGCGTGCTCCCGGCGACGGAGTTCATCTTCCGGACCAAGTCCCGCAAGGATCGCGATCTCTGGGTCCACTCGGTCGCAACCAACATCCACGTGCTCGATAGCATTGGCCTCGACCCGTGGTTTGCCGTTCAGGACCTGGAGCATGTGATCACCCGCATGAAGGAGGCCCTGACGCTGCAGCCGATCCGCATTCGCAGTCAGCTGGCGGTCCGCTGCGCTACTGGCGAGGATATTGTCGCGTTCCTCGTCGCCGAAGAGCTCGCCCGGGATCGCTCGCACGCGAATCAAATTGGCCGCCGGCTCTTGTCGATGAACGTCCTTCATCACGTTGTCTGGGAAAAGGACTTCGTCGACTCTCCGGACCACTTCACCCTCGCCGACTTCGACGATGAAAGCAACTACGTGGTCGAGCACTTTCAGAAGTACATGGACTCGCGGCGCTTTTGGAAGTACTTTGACGAGGATGGAGGCAATGGTAGCAGTCATCTTGCTCGAAGTACCGCAAGCTCGGCTGGATCCGGATCGCTGTCCATGCGTGCATCATCAGCGACCAACATGAGCCAAGAGACCAAGGTTGCCCCAGTCACAGCCCCGCCCCCGCCACCCTCTTCCCAGCCGGACAAAAAGGCGAAGAAGTGCTCTGTTTGTAGCAAGTCGTTCAACCCGCTCCGTCGGCGGTACTACTGCCGTTTCTGCACTGCGGTCATTTGCAGTCATTGCAGCGTCTCACGGAAGAGTGCTGATGGTGGTGGTCACGGAGATGATGGAAATCACAACGCGCGAATCTGTGTGAGCTGCAAGCTCAGCGCCGGATCGAATTCGCAAGATGATTTTTACGACCGGATCTTCTCTACCCCATCCGTTACAGCCAGCACCAGCGATCATTCGAATGGTCGGGCCAGCTCATTCTCCCAAGTCTCAACGAGTGGAGCATCTAGTCAGCATGACAAACGTAGCGCCAGCTCGTCCAATCTTCAGCAGGGCTCCAGTCAGCGTCGAAAGTCGAGCTCATCCTCAGCTCGTCGTGATTCGATGAATGGTACCGGTATTGGCTCCTTGGCGGATTGCCATCTTTGCATGGGTGAAGCCTGCTCCCCACTCCAAGATCCTTTTGAGGTTCCATATCCTGTCTCACAGGATCACATCACGCAAGGAGATCGCGACACGTACCTTGTTGCACTCGAGCTCGAAGATGAGGCCGCGCGCTTGCGATCTGTTCGTATTCTCGTGCGGGCACTTGAAACTACAAACCTCAACAAGACCATTTCGCAGATGTGCTCGATGGCATCGATCGCAACTACTTGCCCGACTGTTGTTGCTGGTCTCCTCGATAGCGATGAGTACATGATCTGTGGGCAATACGGCGTCACCTCAGAAGCAGTCGTTGCTCGTGAGAAGTCTCTTGCTGCCCATACGTGTCGGTATGGCGCACCAATTGTGTGCAGCGATCTCGCGAGTGATGTGCGATTCGCTGGCAACCCGTGGCGACGTGACGTGCTCCAGGCATCGTTTTACGCTGGCATCCCGTTGCAACTCGCAAATGGTCACATTGTTGGTGCCATCGAGGTTTTTGATGTCAACGTTCGTTTTGCGTGTATGGACGTCCTCACCCAGATGCAGACGATTGTCAAGGGCGTCCTTCGAAAATTCGAAGAGATTGTCGCGAATGCTCCTCCTGAGGAGGAATACCAAGAACCCACTGCGCCAGTGATTGATCAGGAGAATGGCTTTGATCCGATGGCGCAGTATGAAGTCGAAGAGGTTTCTTCAACGGAGACCAAAGAAACATCCAACGGGGAATCGGGAGCAACTTCCGAGGTCGCGGAAGGTCAGATGTCCCAGAATGACATGGAGATGAAGCTCATGGAGTTGTTGAGTCAGACAACCACCACTCAAGAGCAGCTTCGAAACCAACAAGGTCAAATGTTCACGGCGATCAACACCCACTCGAAGCAGATCAGCGAGTTGGCAAAACAGCTCGAGCGAATGGAGAGCACCCTGGCATCCAAGCTCGATGGCCCCAAGGAGCCATAGAGTCAACAGCTCTTCGAACGCCCTTCGGACAGCAGTCATGTTTTAACAATGCGAGCACTTGTGCGGGTCCATGTAGATGAAAATGGAACAACTTGATGAATGCTGGTACTACAACCATAATATTGCAGTTTGGCTTCTCTTCCCTTAGTGATGCCAAACATGTGATGTGGCGCAGCAATCCGAACCATCCACGCTGGCTGAGCTGGCGCGTGCCGCATCTGGGTGAGGGTCATCTCAATTGGATACAGATTCGATCCCCAAACTGGGCACGGTGGGATGTATCGAATGTACAAGGTCATTAAATGTCCGTGTTATGTCCACGCACCAGATTCTGTGTGGATTCGATAAAATTTGCCAGTTCATCGACAGATTGTGTTGCCCAGTTCGGGGATCGTGTCTGTACTGACTCGAGTGAGCGGGGTTTGACGCGACCGTTTTCGACCAATGAACTTCATCCATGCCCAGAAACGGTTCAAAGACAAGCGCTGTGATCCGGACCGTGTGCCACACGGTGTGGGGGTGCACGCTGGCGCCACCGGCACAGCCGAGGAAACGCCAGCTCACCAGCTCAAAATTGCTTCGTGCCTCTGCGCCCAAAACCCTGCAACGCCTTTAACCAAAGGAACCCAACGGCTCGGGCGTCAGCGCAACTCCCCGCTCTCCACCGTTCTGTGTTTGGTCGGAATCCGGAGGTCCAGATCCCAATCTCCTCCCTGAGCGGCATCCAGTAGCGTCCGTGCTCGTCGTCCCCTTCGTCCGTCGTAGAACTGTTCCAGCCATGGCCAAGAAGGCGGCCGCTGCGTCCCCTTCCTCCTCCCCCGGGGCCTCCCCCAAGTCCTCCGCCGCCAAGTCCTCCGCCTCCTCCCCTTCGTCCTCTACCATGACCGCGCCGCCGTCCTCCCCACGCAAGCGCGTGACTGGCGGCGGGCCCTCGACGCTCGTGATCGCGCTCTCGATCGCCGCGGCGGTCGCGGCCATCGGCCTCGGCTCGCAGCACTCGGCGGTCCTCGATCGCCGCGGGGAGCTCGACCGGGCGGCCCGGCGCCTCGCGACGACCTTCACTCGCGCGCGCGTGGCCATCGAGACGGCCTTTGGGGGCAACCCGAGCAAGTACGACACGGATGTGGTCCTCGAGACCCCTCGGGAGTTTGTCTCGGCGGCTGCGGCCCCCGCGGCCTGCGTCAATGGCACCGAGGCCGTTGGGATGGTCGACCACGGGCGCCTGCGCTCGGTGCTCGAGGCCATGGCCGCCCCCGTGCGCCCGGATCGGGTCTTCTTCATGCTCAATGGCCGAAACGAGGGCATGTACGTGCAGTGGAACGGCGACTGGGGGTGCTTTGGCCACGCCGCGACGAGCGCCGCCCGGTGGCTCGGGGCCGATGGCGATGAGATCGCCAATGGCGTCCGGGCCTACTCGCCCATGGGCGTGCCCATCCGCTCGGCCGAGGACCTCACCGCCGCCGGGCACCGGGTGCACGTGCTCCTGGACTTTCAGCTCTGGGTCTGGCCGGGGATCCAAAAGGGCCACCGCTATGTCCTCGAGGACGGCGTCGTGCTGACGACCGTGGGCATGTCCCCCAAGGTCTATGACGTCGAGAAGTTCTTCACCGCCGCCGAGGCCGAGGAGATCATCCGCAAGGGCCTCCCGGGGCTCAACCGCTCCAAGGTCGACGGGGCCAACTCCTCGAGCGTCGTCTCGACGGCCCGGACGAGCCACACGGCGTTTTTGGACGACGATGCCTTCACCCGGGACTTTCGCCGCCGCTCGGCGCGGGTCGCCCGCCTTCCGAGCCCCGCCCACGCCGAGCGCCTCCAGCTCGTCCGCTACGCCGCCGGGGAGTTTTACCGCCAGCACCTCGACACGTTCCACTCGCGTGAGTTCCTCCCCAAGGACGCCAATGTCTTGAGCATGGGCGACTACGAGACCTGGGCCACGTGGGCCGCCGAGACCCTCCGGCAGCTCCCCGAGGACGTCGCCCAGCGGGTCCCCGACGAGTTCCGCGAGGGCGGGGCGCTCTTCCCCGTCGCCGAGGACAACCAGCACTTCCCGAATGCGCTCCTCAAGATCTTTTACGACGACGCCGCCCCGCGTAACTTCTTCCTGGCCAACAGCGACGACGAGTGGGCCACGTGGCTCCGAGATAACCTCGAGAAGGACGCCCTCAATGTCATGCCCGCGCTCCTCAAGGCCGATGGCAAGCCCAACTACCTCCCGGAGATCGTCCGGGTCTGGGAGGCCCGCCTCGGGCTCCCGGAGCTCCGGTACACGTTCCCCAAGCAGGCGGTCAATGGCGTGACGCACTTTTTCCGGTGGGTCCGTTGGGCCAAGGAACGAATCACGTTCCTCGGCGACCGGGTCCCCGCCGCGGCCCAGCACGGGGGCGCGCTCTTCCCCAAGTACACGGTCGACTTCCAGACCACGCTCCTGGACTTCATCCTCGATGACTACTCGGATGCGCTCCTCACGCAGCTGAGCAACCACGAGTGGGTCGCGTGGCTCCACGAGAACCGGGGCCGGACGCACGTGCTCTTCAAGGCCATGCAGGTCTTCCCCCACGTGACCGAGGTCGCGATCCGCTCGTGGGAGGCCCGCGTGGGGGTCCCGACCGTCGCCCCGGAGCTCCACTACACGTTCCCCAAGTACGTCCGCCACTTCCACCCGCAGCGCTACGTCACGCTCTTCCTCTACCTCAACGACCAGGCCAAGGTCGGCGGGGAGACGGTCTTCCCGTACTCGGTCGACCGCTTCAGCGACGAGACGATCGAGCGCACGGGCATGAGCGAGTGCTCGACGGGCCTCGCCGTGCCCCCACGGGGGCTCCACGCCTCGCTCTTTTACTGCCAGACCCCCGAGGGCGAGGTCGACATGATGAGCCGCCACGGGGGCTGCCCCCCGCACGAGGGGGTCAAGTGGGGCTCCAACTCGTTCATGTGGAACGCCGACGCCGACGAGGGCGCGGACCTGTGGACCACCAAGTGAGAGAGGTCACGCGTCCAGTAGAATGCTGCCGGCGAGGACGCAGTCATGGGGCCGTCACCAGACCGGTTGGTCGTTTTGGAGTGTTGTATGGCTGTCGAAGGTTGTTTTTTTCTTGAATGAATGAGGAAAAAAAAATGGCTCATGTGTAGTAAAACGTGTTGCCCTCGCATTGCATCGCATCGCGGACCACATTCAAACATCAGCAGCTCGCATGCAACGATGCCATCGCCCGCCCCCATAGCGTCCTGCCGCGTCTCCTCAGATCGATCGCAATCGACTCGGCCATGAGCAAAAATACCAACGTACGACTTGGTCTTGAACGACTTTCTCCCAGTGCCACGGTGACTCGGGTCAACAAAGAATATGATGAATCAACACGGCGGCGGCGGCGGCGCTGGCGCTTCCGACGATGACGACGGCGACCGCGAGGGCCGGGGTCTCGGGGCCACGGCCCCATTGCCCCCGCACTACATGCGCCCCAACTTCACCTCGCTCCTCCCCGAGTACGCCAACGCCGAGGTCGATCAGATCCGCAGTGCCTTCACGACCAACAACTTTGCCTCGATCCACCGGCTCCCGACCAAGTTCGCCCCGAATGCCGTGAACCAGAGCCGCTTTGAGCAAATGGACGAGAACCGCCTGGGCCCGGCGGGCTCGACGACGACGGCCCCCAAGATCGTCACCAAGAACGGGCTCTTCAATGCCTTCGAGTACACGCCGTCCCGCTATAGTCTCGCCGATGAGCTCGCGCACATGGACCGCCTGGCGTCCGAGGCCAAGCGCCAGGGGATCAGCGGCCGGGACTTTGTCAGCGGGGCCGACCCCCAGCGGCTCAAGTACGAGGATGCCTTTGGGGACACGCACTTTCGCTACCCGCACCTGACGGAGCCGTACCCGGACCTCCGGGACGAGGAGCGCCACCGCCGGTGGCTCGAGGACAAGAAGATCCTCCACGGGGCCTTTGTCCCGAGCGGCCACCGCCCGCCGGTCGATGCCATCACCCGACTCGTGCTCCCGGAGCTCATGCAGGAGATCCACGAGACCCTCGCGGCGGACTGGGCCGAGTTGGCCTTCTCGATCGCCCCGACGGACGACGACAACCTCGCCGTGCGCTTCCACGAGTCGACGATCGAGTGCGAGAGCGGGCTCATCGCCTACATGAATGTCTTTGTCCGGAGCCACCGGGTCGCGGCCAAGTACCGGCTTCAAAAGGTCGCCGAGGACTGGAACTCCAAGCCCGGGGATGGGGGGCTCTACTTTGTCTTCCGCCCGCCGTGGGCCAAGAACCGCAGCGCGCAGAACGTCCTCCTCGTGGCCACCAGTGGCGGCCACCCCCCGGGACAACCATCGCGCCCCGTGTCGACGACCTCCTCGCATTGACTCGGCGACAGTACGAACAAACAAACAAAGAAACCCCAAACAGCATCGCGGGTTCGTGAGCGTTGTGTCATGTTGTCATCTCCCACTCAGCGATGCTCGTGCATGTCCTTGAAGAACCCCGGGCGGGCGATGCGCACGCCCCCGTGGTTGCCCCGGGCGGTCTCGTGGATGGACCCGACGCCGCCCTCACCCACGACGCCCTCGACCAGGTCCCAGTACGCGCGCCGGACGCTCCGTGGGGGGTCTCGGTCCCGCCCGCCGGGGTCCCCGCCCCCCCCGGGAAGCACCACGACGCTCCCGGGCTCAAAGGCCTCGGCGTGGACGTAACTCGCCCCCCCGCCGCCGCCACCGACGATCCCCGGGGCGAAGCCCCCGCCCCCTCCGCCAAAGAGGCCCCCGCCCCCACCGCCGCCAAACTCGCCGCCGTCCCCGCCTTGCATCGATGCCCCAGCGGTGCCCGTGAAGCGGCACACGGGGTTGTACGGGTCACACTCGCCCGGGTCGCCACCGGCGGTGGCCGTGCCCCCGCGGCCCATGCGCGGATCCGCCCCCGGCGGCAGCGGCGGCGGCGGCGGTGGTGGTGAGGAGCTCGCGGCGATTGTGGTGGGCGTCTTCGGCGGGGTCCACCCGCGCCCGCCCTGGCCATCCCGGCACGTGCCCCCGCCGCCCCCACCCCCGGCGATCACGAGGTACTCGATGCCATAGGCCCCGTGGCGGTAGATGACCGTGCACCCGCCCCCGCCCCCGCAGGCGGTCTCCTTGTTCCCGCTGTGCCCGGCGCCGCCCCCGCCGGGGGTCCCGCCCTTGGCCCGACTCACCCCCGTTGTGATGACCGTCGAGGACCGCGGGTGGTGGGCCGCCATGGCCTCGGTGTCGTCCTCCTGCACCGGCGCGAGGGTCGCGTGCCGGCCCCCGTGGCCTCCGCCGCCGATGACCACGTGCAGCGTCTCCCCGGGGTGCACTCGGACGATGCCCTCGACAAAGGCCCCACCGCCCCCGCGCCCGAGGCGCTGGCCCCGGAGGTGACCGCTGCCCCCGCCCCCGCCCCAGCACTGGAGCTTGAGGCACGAGGCGTCCCGGGGCACCCGGTATTCGTGGGCCTCGGGGGTCACGAAGCTCACGATGCCCGCGTCCCGGAGGTGCCGCCGGCGGTGGGCCACGGCCTCGCGGGCCACGAGGCGCTCCTGGCACCGGGGCCACGTGCACGTGACTCGCCGGAGGGGGCACGCGTCCTCCTCATGGGCCGCCCGCTGCTGCTCGAGGCGGAGGAGCTCGTGGGCCTCGGCGGCCCCGGCCTCGGGGTCGACCCAGCCGCAGCCGAGGCGGCACGGGAGGGGCCCGAGGGGCCGCCGCACGCACGTGGCTGTGAGGTGCGTCGGGAGCTCGTCCCGGGCGACGAAGACCCCGCAGTCCCGAGGGCAGGGGACGATCCGCCGTGGGCAGCGCCGCGTCGGTTGCTGCTGCTGCTCCTGAGACTGGTGCCCCTGGTGGTGGTGGTGATGGTCGTCGTCGCGCGCGTCGGTGTCCTCCTCACTAGGGGCAAAGGGATCCTCGTGCTCGCGGATCTCCCGCTGCCAGACGTGGTCCTCCCGGATCTGCCCGCAGCCGAGGCGGCAGAGCATCCGCCGCCGGGGACACTCGCCGAACTCGTGGCCCTGGAGGCTCGGGCCCCGGGGGAACCACCGCCCGCAGCCCCAACGACAGAGCACGCGGTCGAGACGGAGCCGCTCGAGGGTCCGCCAGAGCACCCGGCTCACTCGCCGCCGTTCGACTTGGCCCTGCCCCCGGCTCGCACCAGCGGCAGCAATGGCCTCGGCCTCGGCGTCGTTGGTCACGACGCCGATGTCCTCAAGCTTGCTGTGCTCACGCTCCTGGTCATCGAGCTCCTGCTCGAGGGCGGCCCCGCGCTCGAGCTCGTGGGTCGGCCGCCGGGTCGCAGGGTTGAGGGACGTGAGGGTCTCGTGACGCTGGGCGGTCTCCCAGACCTCGGCCTCCCGGCGATAGCGGGCCTCGATGTACCCGAGGCCCAGGCCCCGGGCGGGGTCGAGGTGCTCGCTGGTGATCCGCCGCTCGAGCTGCTCCAGGGCCGCCCGGCGCTCGGCCTCCTCGGTCCCCACGGCCGCGACCTGGGCGGCCTGGTCCTGGGCCTGCTGCTGCCGCCGTTGATCCCGCCGCCGGGCCCGGACGAGCGCGGCCTTCCACTCGCGCACCTCTCGCCGTCGACGGAGCTCCTCGGCCGTGAGCTCGTCGTCCCGCAGCCGCCGGCGCCGGGGACGCCGGATGCCCCGGCGGAAGACCCGATCGGCGGCGTGATCCGGGACGCAGTCGCCCGTGGTGTCGTCAAAGTAAAAGCTCAGGGCCGTCTCCGGGTCGTACCACCGCCGCCAGCCGTGGGCCAGGTCCTCGAGCTCCTCGCTCCGCCGGCGGATGCGGGCGTGGGCAAAGCGGGCGGCCTCGGCGGCGAGAACCTCGATGGGCTTTTCGATGGCAACGCGCTGGGTCTCGTCGTGATGATAGAGCGTGACCCCAAAGACCCTCGACTCGCGCCACTGAGATGCGCCAGCAGCAGCCGCGGCGCCGCTGCCGCCGCCGCCACTGCCATCCAGTCTTCGCCCCTTGAGGCAGTCGGGGCCCTCGAGGAGCCCCCGGGACCAGGTTCCGGAGAAGGCAACGCGCAAGGCCGCGTGGTCGTCGCAGTCGTCGAGTTCCTCCTGGTCGTGGAAGAAGCGCTGGCTCCGCCAGGCCCGCACGGGCGTCTCGGGCTCGTCCGGGGGAAGCCACTGGCACACGGTCGTCACGCGGTTGAAGAAGAAGTAGACGTCCGCATGGTGCACGCGGTGGAGCTCCCACTCGGGGGCCTGCGGGTGCTGCTCGACAAAGCGCGCGGCGGTCATGAGCTTCTCCTTCCAGCCCAGGCGCACGGCCGTCCACTCGGCGACTGCCCCGGGGACCTGCCGCTGACAAAAGCCACTCCGGGAATTGACGAAGACCCGATTCCGGGTCTCGGGCTCGAGGTAGGCGATCCAGCCCCCACCGGCGGCCTCGACCGGGGGCACGGGCGTCGACGGGGACCACGGGCTGAGGGATGCCGGGGTCGGCATCGTCGGGGCGTTGGTGGCCTTGACGGCCTGGAGCGCGGCCTTGGCACACGCCGCGAGGGTCTCGAGCGCCTGGAAGCCTTCGTCACCGAGCCGTCGGACCTCGTCGTCCCAGCGCCGCCGGCGGGAGGCCACGAGCGCCTCGGCGCGCTGGCGATCGCGCTCGGCCACGCGTTCGTGGCGGGCCCGGAGGAGCCGCCGCTCGTGCTCGTGCGTCGCCGGCGTCGACGTCGGGGACCCAGGGCGTCCCTGGCTCTGGAGGACCACGAGCGCGAGCGCATCCCGCTGAGTGTGATCCAGGAGCCCCGGATCGGAGCCGTGGGCGTCGGCGAGGCACTGGATCGCGAGCTCGTGGGTGCACACGAGGTTCTCGTGGCAGGCCACGTGCAGGGCCGTGCGCCCGAGGTGGTTGGGGAGGTGCTTGTAGGTCTCCCGGAGGCAGAGGTCGACGAGGAACGTGACCTCCTCGACGGGGATCCACTCGCGCCGCACCACCCGGGCCGCCCGCCGGCGCTCGCGGACGCCGGCATCGAGCCCGGCCTCCAGGTCGGCCTCGTCTTCCTCGTCCCCATCGTCGTCGTCGCCCTCGTCGCTCCCACCGTCCCCGCCGTTCTCGTTGTTCTCGTTCTCCCCCTCGCCCCGAGCTGCAAGCGCCGACCGCGTCTCCTTGACGAAGCGCGGGTGGAAGCGGGCGATGAGGTGGTCGAGGAGCGCCAGGCGAGGTCGAGGGATCCACGTTGGCACGGGCGTGGCCACTCCGTCGCTCTCGCTCGCCCTGCCACCACCGTCACTGCTGCCGCTGTCTTGGCGTCGGAAGAGCTGCTCGTGGGTCCACTGGAGGGCGTCCCAGACCCAGGAGAGGTGGAAGCGCCGACGCTCGTTGGCCCGGAGCCGAGCGGCCATGATCGCCGTGTGGGCATCCCGGAGGAGCTGCGGGTAGCCGATGCCCCGGCGCCGGGGGAGGTCCGCGAGCGCGTGGAGGAGCGCCTGGTCGTGGGTCCCGAGGAGCAGCTCGAGGATCCGCACGGAGCCGCTAGCCGCCGCGAGGTGCAGCGGGGTGTTGCCCGTGGCGTCGACGGCGACGATCAGCGACGGGTCCCGGCCCACGAGGAGCTCGCAGATGGCGCTGTGGCCCTCTCGGGCGGCCAGGTGCAAGGGCGTCCGGTGGGAACCATCGCGGCGAGCAACGTCCGCCCCGCGCTCGAGGAGCAGGGCGACGATCTCCCGGAACCCCCGCTTGGCGGCGACCTGGAGGGCCGTGAGCGTGACCTGGGTCGCGGGGTCGGTCTCGGCCTCGTCGACATCCCGCCCGCCGAGGAGGAAGAGCTCGACCTCGCGGAGGTTGTTCTCGAGGAGGCAGCGCGAGAACGAGTATACCGCGGGCCGCGCCCGGTGCCCATGGCCGTGGCCTTGATCGTCGGGGCCACGGAGATGGTCGTGCCCCGCCGCGAGGAGCGACTGCGTGAGCGCCGGGAAGCACCGGGGCTCAAAGCCCTGGGCCACGAGCTCGTCGATGACCACCGGACCGGAGATCCCCCGAGCGAGCTCCTGCTGCGCCCAGTGGACCCAGAGCGGGTGGAGGGCCTTTCGTCGCGGGCGTTGCCCTCGTTGCTGTTGATTGAGTGTCTGCTGGGTCGCCGCCCCGGGCTTGCGTGGGGGCTTGCGTTTGCGCTGTCCGGCCGACTCCAGGTGCGGCTCGGGCGTGTCATGCCCCGAGTCGCCCTGAACTTGATCGTGATGATCACCCCCCTCCCCCTCCCGATCCCCATCGCCATTGCCATCGCCGGTATCGGCATTTTCATAGATGGGCGGCGGGGTGCGGTGGCGCTTGTTCCGGAAGCGCAACGACGACACGCGAGCCGAGATCTGCTCCATCACTCGCCGGTTGCGCGCGGGGCTGAAACCCTTCTCCCCGAGCTTGCGCATCAGCTTGGCGGGCTTGCCCCCGCGCTCGAGGTTGTCAAAGAGCCACGCCCGCCAGTCGTCGGGGAGCTCGCCGACGCCAACGGCCAGGCCCGGTTGAAGCCGCCGGAGACGCGCGAGCCCGGCCTCGGCGGCGCGGAACTTGGCCTCGCGGGTGGTCCGACCGATGGCTTCCAGGCGCTCGACCCCACTGGGGCCGCACCATTTCCCCTCGAGTCGGAGCTCCATGAGGACGACCCCCGGGGTCGTCGCGGTCGCCGCGCGCTCCTCGAGGAGCTGGTACGTGATCCGAAGGCCAAACTTGCCCGCCTCGCGCTCGAGAAGCGCCACGGGCGTCGTCTCCAGGGCATCGACGAAAGCCCGGAGACCCTGGAAGCCCACATCCCCCTGCTTGATCCGCACGACCATCGCCACGAGCTCGGTAAAGTCAATGAGGCCATTGCCGTCGGTGTCGACACCGGCAACGAGGGCACTGGCTTCGGCCTCGCTGACCTCCAGTGAGAGTCGCCCGAGGAGTGTTCGGAACTCGCGCTCATCAATGGCGCCGCTGCCGTCGCCGTCGCAGAGCTGAAACTGCGCGATGAGCTCCTCGGCCTGATTATCGGTGAAGTAGCCACCATACTCGGGCGGGATGCGGAGCTTTGTCGAGTCGCGACTCTCAGACGTATGGGCGCCCGCGGGTGTCGCCATGGAGCTGGCTGACGATGGGCCATGCGTCCATGCGTGCCAATTGCGGAAGGTGGATGCCGACCCTCTGTTACCGGCACGTCTTCCGACGGGCACGAACCGACGCGTCCCATTGGGAGGGGGGACCACGAAAGATATGGCTACATAGGACAATCAGTGGGAGTGCGGATCCATTACGAGCAGTCTATCACGTGGGGCTCCTCAGCGCCAACGTCCGTGCCGCCTTCCGATGACTCTTGTCGCGGGGCCTCCGCTG
>JAADYI010000169.1:0-26874 GCA_023338185.1 Lagenidium sp. CBS 127285
GCGTTGTGGCGTTGCGCTTGCATCCCATGTGGTGTGTGGTCCGCTGAATACTGTTGCATTTATTTGCCAACCAAGCGCTTGAAGGCCTTCAGGCCCGCGTGCTGCCGCTTACAGGAACAAGGATCGGTAATGCGGTGCGCCCATGCGCTGCGAGTGTCCGCTCCGTAAAGGCAACGAAAGGACAAAGACCTGAAGTGAGAATGACCAACACTGACCAACGAAGGAGCGGTCGGTGATGTGTTGGGGTGTGCGGTTGAGCCAAAAACAATTAATACCACTACGTAGTACGTCGGAGTTGGGATGTGGGATTCGTTCTCGTGTGATGGATGTGGACTGTGGAGGACGATCCAGAGAGAAAACTCGGTGGCATCCAGAAGAAACCAACAACCAACGCACCAACAACCATATAACATAACGCCGAGTATTCGCGACTCTCGGTACCACAATCACTATCCTCATCAACCAGTGCAAACTACCAAAAGCCGACGACAAGGAGCGTCCCGAGGGCGACCACGAGTCCCTGGTGCTGTCGCTGCAGGCGCTCAGAGGGGGCCGCCGACTTGCCCTTGGGCGGGAGGTTAATGGGCGAGCCCCCGATGACGCTCCCCGAGGTCGAGCCCGCGGCGGTGACCCGTCCGACAATGTCCCGGGCGTCGGAGCCGCTCGTCACATTGGCAAAGACCCGGCCCTTGACCAGGTCCGCGTCCGTGCCGTTGCCATCGAGCGAGATGGTCAAATCCTCGAGCACCTGGACGTCCGTGCGGGTCAGGGCCCGCCAGAGGTTGCGTGAAAACTCCGTATACAGCTGCGAGTCCTTGTCGTATGGGAGCCCCTTGGCCTGGGCCAGGTTCACATCTCGGCGCCAGAGGACCAGCTAAAAAAACTTGTCCGTGCCCGGAGCCTTGAGCCCCGTCTCGACGTCGACGGCGACCTTGAGGAACGTCTCGGTCACGCTCTTGAGCGCCAGGCCGCCAATGTCGCACTGTGGGAGGTTGGCCAAGACGCAGGCCGTGAACACCGAGCGGCACGAGGGCGAGCGGGCCATCGAGTCGATCTGCTCCTGGGTCGGCATCTTCCCACCATAGGGGAAAATCTGGTACTTGCCCTCGATCACGCACTGGTCAAACAGCGGACGGTTCTTGGAGTAGATCTGCATACTCTTCTGGGCGACAATGTCTGTGCACTGCTCATTCGGGACCTTAGCAAACGTCGCCGAGCCCGGGGCCGCAGAGGGCGCGGGCACGGCGTACGTGTCCACGGCCGCAGGAGTCGGGTCATCCTTCGGCCGGTCGACCTTGGGGGAGATCACGGGGACCGGCGTGTTGGTCTCGGCAGCCGCCGTCCCCTGCACCAGCGCCGCCGCCAGTGCGACGAGCAGCGCCAATGAACGTCGCATTGATTGTGCGCGTTGATAGAACCACTGGAGTTGTTCGTCCACGCGTGTCGAGAGTTCGTTAATGCTGCGACCTTGGTCACACTCACACACTCACACCTCCACAATGCATCACTGCGAGAGAGCTTCGTCAGGTGCCAATCGGCTGTAAAAGGCCTGCCCACCCGCCATTCTTTTCACACGGACGGCGCAGCGACATTCTCTCAGGGCCAGCCACTCCCACTCACAGCAGCACACACGGAATCACCCACCCCGCCTCTCCCCAACCTCGAGCCCAGCTGGCGGTATGGCAGCAGCATGGTGCACACAGTTCTCGGGCATACATATCCAGCTGGGATCAAAACCCACGTGCTGCCTCTTAGTGCGCTCCACACTCGCCTGCTGTTGCTGCTCACTCACGCCTCCTCGCCCTGCCAACGCAGTGACTGTCGGGCCTTTGGTGGTGGCCTTGGGCTGCTTGGGACTTGTCCATTGTAAGGCGATCGCCGAGTTCGTTTCTGGTAAACATCAGCACAATCTCAGCTCACACCGAGGCACAAGTACGCAACAGAGTCGCACCTGCTCGCTGGGACTGACGCCTTCAGAAGGTGTCAAACGTGTCGGAGGACGCTTTCGAGCCGAGTCCGGGGTGAATGAGAGAGATTTGCGCGCCTTCTGTGGAGTCGCCTTCCTTGGCGTCGTCACAGAGCGTGGGGTCTTGTCCGCAGCAGATCCCGAGCCTGTTGAGAGAATACGACTCAAACTCATCTGGGAGCGAGTGGGGGTGCGCAAGGGGGTGCATCGACGTTGTGGCAGAACTCGAAGAGGCTCAACGGTCTTTACCATCGTCGATGCCGCATTGTCGGATTTGGAGGGGATGGGACGATGACCAGGCGGCGGATGACCACGTCCAGGTGGTGTGTGGTCATTCAACTTGCTGTCAGCTCCTCTTGAAGCCCGAACGTTTTGGTTCAATGAGTCGCTGGTATCTGATGCGATTGTGGTTTTGGAAGAGGGGCTTGCTCTTGTCGGAGTCTTGCTCGAGCCAGATCTCAATAATACCCGACCATCCACGTCAGCAAACTGCTCAGCACCGACCTCTGCTGTCTCGGAAGATGCAGCAGCAAGGATCTTGTCGAGACGCATTTTCGCCCTTGTGGTTGTTCTCGTGCTAAGATGGCGGCGGGTAGCCGACAAGGGCGTCTGCCGCTTCGCCGTCGTAGACACCACAGATTCTGCCTTCGCTACGTGGCGCGGGGGAGTCCGCTGTGACTCGCTACGTTGCTCGGTAGAGAAGTGTTCCGGCTCGGCCTCGGGCTCCGAGTCGCTCTTCTCCACAAATCCGATCACATCAATCATCTCACTGGCGAGGATTGACGCCTGGCGGCGGGGGGTCGTGCGGCGTGGTGTCGCCTCCTTCCCGGCACGTTGGACCTTCGATCGTGTAGGAGTGTGGAGGTTCTCTTTCGCAGCAACCGTCATCGGAGCCACCTCGCAATCGGCACTACTTTCATGTTGCGACGCATCCTCCAAACTAAATTCCTCGGCGTTGTCGGCCCACGTCTTGGACAATGGCACCCGGTTCGTCCGTCTTCTGGAGCGTCGAACTGGTGGTGCGGCTACCACCTGATGGCTGATCACCGGCACCAACGGTTCGTCAGGGACACTTGAAAGCTGAGCTTCAAAGGCCGACAAGTCATTCGGCACCTAACGAGAAGCAACAGATATCGGTCGTCACGAACACCACATTCGCTCGATGCACGGCAAAACGTACGACTTGCAGGGCCGGGGGCATCGGCAGCGCTCGCTCTTCAGGATTGTCCTCGCGCGTGCCGACCCACGTGACCCGGGGAAAGGTCACAACCTTGTCATAGACTTGCTCACAGACCACGCGGTCGTCGTGGGCACTCGGTCGGTGGCCTCGGCCCCTCTTCCCATTGGGAAATCGCAACACCAGGTACCGATTTCTCGGGTATAAGACCTCGCCTTCCATCTTGAGGCGGCCCTCGGGAAAGTCAATGTAGAGAAGCGGCCGTTCGGTCTTCACGCCCGTGATCGCCCCAAGTCGCTGCTGGAGATCCACTCGCGTGGCCCGGTCCTTGCCATCAGCTGGAGAGCCGAGGCTCCCCGGGGCCAGCGGGGTGAAGACCCCCGGGAAGGCAAAGAGAATTCGCTCGCGAGCCGACCGTGGGGCGCTGATGATCGTGGCGCCGTCGCTTCGGCGAATGTCTACGTCGGTGTTTAACACAACGTGCGACCATTAGGAAAACGACTGCAGACTGCTGTCGATAGACCGCATGTTACGGTATTAGAGAACGCACACTCCTTCAAGGGCCCGCGCGTGGCCGCCGTCGTGATCGGCGTCTGGAAGGGGCCCGAGCTCGATGCCCCTCGAGGCATGTCGGCGCTGGTCATTTTTTTCTTTGATCATACTGGGAGCACCGCACTTCAAAGTCTCCGATCCACCGACCATTGTGGGTCCGACGCACATGTCGATGTGGGTCCAAATGTGTGTCGTCTTTGGTCACACAAACGGGGGACTGGTCCACTCTGCGTTTGGTTGGTTGGCTGGACTGGGATGAAAGGTTACTGATCCCATCGCATTGAGGATTGCGCCAATTGACGTGGTCGCCGTCGGGACGTCGTTGCCTCGCCCCACAAGCGCTGGAGGGAGATGCCCAAGAAAGGAGGACGCCGGGTTCGTTGTGTGCATTGGCTGTTGCTGCTGGGTGTCCATGCTCGCGTGTGCGCGGGTTTGCGAATTACATCTGATGGTCATCGTCATCTCGTTTAGAAAAAGACCCGGACGCACGTCGTCGAGCATGCCGGGGCCGAGAAGGACGACACCCCGCGGAGCTTCGTCTTCAAAATGGGCAAGTGCCCAAACGTGATCGCCGAGCTCGTCCAGGACATGCGGCGGGTCATGGCCCCATACACGGCCGACAAGCTCCGGGAGAAGCGCAAGAACACGCTCAAGGACTTTGTCCACGTGGGTGCCCCACTTGGGGTCACGCATTTTCTCTTCTTCACGAGCACCGAGGCGAGCACCAACCTTAAGATCGCGCGCATCCCCCGGGGGCCGACGCTCTCGTTCAAGGTCGTCGGCTACTCGCTCATGCGTCAGGTGCATCTCATCCAGCGCCGCCCGGTTGATGCCTCGGTACGTTTGGACGTTGTGGCCGCCGATACGGACACGTGACTGAAGCATTTTGTTTGTTTAACATCGACAAATGCGCAGATGGCCTTCCACTCGAGCCCGCTCGTCGTGCTCAACAACTTCACGGGCACCGAGGACCACATCAAGCTCATGAACGTGACCTTCCAGAACATGTTCCCGGCCATCGACGTTCAGACCGTCCAGCTCGGTGACTGCCGGCGGGTCGTGCTCTTCAACTACGAAAAGGACACAGACACGGTCGAGTTTCGCCAGTATGTGATCCGTGCGACCCCCCTGGGGCTCAGCAAGAGCGTCAAGACGATCGTCAAGGCCAAGATTCCCAACCTCAACAAGCTCGATGACATCAGCGACTACGTCCTGGGCAACGGCCCCGGCGCCGGGGGGATGACCTCGGACAGCGAGGTCGATGACGAGGCCACGCACGTGACGCTCCCGGACTCGTACCGGGGCCGCGGCAACCAAAAGTCGGAAAAATCGGCCGTCCGCCTCACCGAGGTCGGCCCCCGACTGACCCTCAAGCTCACCAAGGTCGAGCGCGAGATCTGCGAGGGCGACGTGCTGTACCACGCCTACGGTGCGTTTTATTCGTCTTGCGCCTGAGGGAATGGCCGCGATGCAGATGCAGAAGGAGGCTGACGATTGCGTGTGATACAGTGTCCAAGACCCCGGAGGAGGCGGCCAAGGACAAGGCCAAGCGCGAGGCCGCGCTGGCCCTCAAGCGCAAGCGCCGAGAGGAGCAGGAGGCCAATGTGGCCAAGAAGAAGGACGCCAAGGAGGCCAAGAAGCAGCGCCGCCTCGAGCGCAAGCAGGCCAAGGACGCCGGCAGCGACGTGGACGACGACGGCTACCGGCCCGCAGCCAACGACGAGGACGTCTCGGACGTGGACGATGCCGAGTACTACCGGCGGGAGGTGGGCGAGGAGCCCGATACGTACATGTTCCCCGAGGCCAAGAAGCGCAAGACGGAGAAGAAACCCGCGGCGGCCGTGCAAAAGCCCAGTGAGCGGGCCCCGACCAACAAGGCCGCCCGCTTCGGCTTCCGCAAGGCCCAGGGCGGCGGCGGTGGGGTCAAGGCTCCCCGGGGCGTCGTCGTTCGTCAGCGTCAGGGGAACAACAACAACGGCAACAAGAAGCACAAGAAGTGAGCAGCAGCTCGGCCACCAAGACTAGTACCATGGCAGCAACCCTCAAACCAAACGGTCCGCCCTTTTGCTTCCTCTCACATCGCTCTTCTCGGCGCTGTGTGTGCGCCATCGCGTTGCACTACAACCTCGTGTTTTTCAAATAATTATACGCTCTCGCTTCTTCTTCTCATGCTCTCTCTCCAAATGCTTGACGCATGGGCGGACGGACGGACGGACGGACGGCGCGGCCAAATAGTCTCTAACGTAGGGGGTGGGGGGGCTGCTCGTCTTTGGGTCGCGGCGTTTATCGTCGTCCCGGTGGGGGCGGGAGCGACGTGTGCCCACGGTGCTGCTTGGGGTCTGGGCCACCGCCGCCCATGGGCATCGGGAAGCCATCGCGGCGGGGTGGGGGCGGGCCCCCGGGGCCCGGTGGGGGCCCGAGGTTCTTGGGATTCAGCCCCGCGAGGCGCTGGGGCCCCCCGGGGCCGAGCTTGCGGTCGCCGCCGTCCATCGGGTACCGGGGTCCTTCCTCCTTGATCGGCCGCCCGGGGAGGGGCCCTCCGCGGCCGCGATCACCGCCGAGCTGCATGTGGCTCGGGGGGAGCTGGCCCTGGGCCGCGGCGTGGTGCTGCGCGGCCGCCGCGGCCTGCATCTGCGCGTGGTGGTGGTGATGGTGGGCCGCCTGCATCTGGGCATGGTGGGCCTGGGCCTGCGCCTGGGCGTGTGCCTGAGCCTGGGCCTGCGCGTGGGCCTGGGCCTGGGCGTGATGCGCCGGCACGGGCTGCGTCGGCTGCGGATGCGACTGGGGCATCCCGGGGACCATCCCCGGGACCATGCCCCCGCGGGGCATCATCCCACCGCCATTCATCGCCACGCTCCGGCCCATGCCCCGCATCATGTCCATGCCCCCGGCGCCGTTGCCGCCATTGCCGCCACCGTTGCCGCCCATCATCCGACCGGGGCCACCGCCCATACCGGCGCTCGTGGCGATCGGGCCACCGGCGCCTCCGCCGCCATCCACGCGCTTGATCGGGCCGCTCGTCGGGGGTCCAGGCGGGGCCATGCCCATGCCACCATCGCCGTTACCATTGGCGCCGCCCCGGAGGACGTGGGGCATCGAAGGCATACCCCCAGGAGCGCCCCCGCCGGGGGCATTGCCCGGGCCCGGGGGGCCCTGTTGTTGCCCCTGGGCCGCGCCATAGGTCCCAGCATTGGCCTCGGCGCTCGGGCGCGCCGAAAACGTGGGCATCGGCGACGTCGTCGGGGGCTCCGAGGGCCCTGGGGCCGAGTTGGCCCCGGGCATACCGATCGTCGACTGACCCGTCTCGCGGGCGCGCAAGAGCTCGAGCCGCTCGCGGATAAACTGCGCATCGGCGCCGAGTTCGGCGGCCTTCTGGTAGGCGTCCCGGGCGTCGCTCGTCTGGTTGCACGTGTCGTAAAGCGTGCCGACGTTGTACCAGACCTCGCAAATGTTGGGGTTGATGTTGATTGCCCGTGAATAGGCATCGAGGGCATCGAGATGCTGGTTGAGCTGGTAAAAGAGCACGCCCAGCGAGCACCAGACGTTGGGATTCTGCGAGTCGGTCGTGACCGCGTGCTTGTAGGCGTCGTAGGCCTCCTCAAATTCGTGCACGGCCATGTAGCAGCGCCCGAGGAGGTACCAGCCCTTGCCATCATTGGGATCTGCACGAGAACAAGCCATGAGCGCGCCTGCGGCTTTGCGATCGACCCGGGGACATGCTCCACGTACCAATGCTCACGGCCTTCTTGAGGTAGTCGATGGCATTGGCGTGCTCGCCGTGCTTGAGGCAGAGCCACCCGAGCTGCTGGAGGGGCTTGGCGTTGTTGGGGTTGAGTTCGGCGACCTTCATGTACGAGCTCTTGGCCAATTGGATCTGCAAACAGTCGCAAGCGACGTCAGGTCCCGTGCCCATTGTGGATCAATCGCAATGTACGGCCAATCGCCCTCGCACCTCGTCCTTGAGCTCATAGACATGGCCAATCTGGGTCCAGATATCGCTGGCCATCTCGTTCGTCTGCATGTTGGTCTGGACATCGTGGAGCACCGACTTGAGCCGCTCGAGGGCGCCCTCGTAGTCGCCGCGTTGCTTGGCGATGATCCCCAGGCGGAACTTGACCTCGAGGGCCATGTTAAAGTTGGGCTCAAAGCGCAGGACGGCCTCAAACGACTCTTGCGCGTGCTCGAGCGAGCCGAGGCGCTCGTAGAGCTGGCCAATGCCGTACCACATGCTCGGGTCCTTCTGGGACATGGGGTTGTTGTACATGGCATACTGATACGCCGTGTGGGCGCTCGTGAGGTCGTTCATCATGAGACAGCAGTAGCCGAGGTGGCCCCAGGCTTCCGAGTTCTGCTCGTTCAGCGACACGAGCCCACGGAAGCAGTCGGCGGCCTTGGTGTAGTCCTCAAGCTTCTCGTAGCAGCAGCCGATGGCAAAGAGCGCCGTGGTGTTGAGGCGGTTGTGCGACAAGACCTTTTCGTACGCGATCATCGTGTTTTCATCGTCGCCCATCATCTCGGCGATGCGGCCCATCGTGAGCCACGCTTCCTCGTTCGCCGCCGACAATTGCCGACTCAGCTGCATGGACCACAATATGACAAGGGCGTGAGCCGCATGCCACACGCTCCTCCTCCTCTCACGAGCTCCTCCGCCCTCCCCCAACTGAGGGGACTGGGGTATGCAACAGGGGAGGGGGTGGAGGTGGAGGACAGGGGGGCCGCGAATGCGTCACTCACGCTGTTTTCTTCCATTTTGGGGGTCGCCATCTCGCGGTCGCCGCGTGTCCACCAGAGCCACGGGCGGAGGGGAGGCCAAGCGTCGACGGAGGCAGAATGTGCGAATGGCGGAGGGAGGGAGGCGGCGGAGGAACGACAGCAGGGAGGAGGAGGGGGGCGGTGGAGGAGGAGCGGAGACGGACGAGCCACGGTGGTCATAAAACCTCATTAAAACCTCGCCATCTCTGGTGGAAACTGTCAACCGTGACGTGTGACGTTCGGACATGGGTTTTCCTCACGTTCGACCGTCCCCGTCTGCGCGCACAGCCAGATTGCGCCAAAAGGCAGACGGGGCAAGTGGAGGGGCGGATCCTCTTGGCTCTGGTTGCAAATGGGGTGTGCAGCGGCCATGCGTTTCGCGAACCCGCGACATGGCATCCAGTGTGTCGGGTGGAGGAACGAATTCACTTTGGGAGGGCGCGTGATGTTTTGAGTCTGCAGGCAGGGCAGAAGTGGAAGGAACCCACCCACGTTCATGGGCGGGGACGCCCCGCCTCGATCTTTTTGGCATGACAACAATGCAGCGGGGCGCGTGTGCTTCCCTCTCAACACATTTGAGTCACGATCGCAGAACAGATGACGACGAGAGCAGTATGCGCTATGGAGGGAGACGGCGGAGAACTAACTGGTCCCAAATTAGCGTCGACCAAAAATGCGGTCCCAAGTTCTACAGACAAAATCTGCAAACGGTCGCTGGTTCGCCGACCAAAAGGGGGCGCGACAGCACACGCAGCACAACCCCACGCCACCCACATCGTCCACCCGAGAGAAATAAAATGGAAGACGCTTCTTGACTTGGGATGCGTCATTCACCACACTGTGCAGCGTGCGCCCTCTCCCAGCAATTTGCGCGCGTTGATTTTGAATTTTCAAGTGTGGTGGGGATTCTGACAGGGAGCACCTGAGTTCAATGCAAGCTGCTGCGGATTGAAACCATTATTGTGTTGTTGCAGGCCGGACGGTCGACAGTCAAAAGGAGGGTCCCATCTGTTTCTGGGTTTGGCTTCGGTCCTCCTGGTGCTGAAATCGCACCAGATGAAGTTGGCGAGGAGCGAATCACCAAACACTGTGCAATCGATGCATGATGCACATTCCCAACGCCAGGGCATGGTGCGTGCATGATGGGTGGCCCTGCCTTCGTGACTCGCTACAGTATCGGTGAAGAGAGCGATGATCAGAATAATCGTAACAAATGTGCATCCCACGTTGAGGTGGCACACGGGCGCGATCGAATCTCAACGCGGGGAATCGCCGTGCGCGCCATCATCGAATGCCCTTCCCAAGGGTGTCCGTGTATTCATCCATTAGGTCCCGCGAAGGTCTACAGTAGTAAATAACGGGGACACGTGCGAGTCCCCATGACGGCCAAAGACCAGCCGGCCTCATGGTTGTTACGGAAAGACGCCCTTCCATTACATTTCAATCACCACCAATGGCACCCAATGCGGATCAGCACGCCTTCGTGACATTCATGCACCATGACACAGTTACAGATGCGCGGCGCGCGCCATCGTGGACCACGATTCGTGGTGAGATGGAATTGGCTGGGGGGTTTCTGTGGTTGCAATTGTGTGACCTGGTCAAAAGGAGTTGGCGCGCGATGATGGCACATCGTCAATCCAGTCTGGGAGAGACAGAGTTGCGATGTGAACAGGTGAATCGTCGATGTACGATTCATTGAATTGCAATCATCATCGAATTGGCGAATGCGACCATCACTCCGTTTGACACACATCACCGACCGACCAAGCTCGCTGACGCAGTTTAGTCGTCGTCACCCGCAAAGTTCCCCGATCGAACATGGGCCGCTTGCTCTTGCATTCGTCCGCGCGCCTGCTGCGGTTGCGGACAGCGCGTGGGGCGACGACCGCGAACGGCATCCTCCCGACCGCCTTCGGCTCCAGCATGCCATCGCCCATGCGCGAGGGGGCCCGCCAGCAGCCCCATGGGTCCTTTGCCTTCAGCCACGTTGCTGGCGACGGCAGTCCACCACCGCAGTCGGACCCGACGACTCGTGCTGCCCGCGCTGCCGATCAGCAAGTGAGCCAAGGTACGAGGGGCGGGGAGTGGGAGGGATCAGCGGTCGAGTAGTCTCAACCTCGTGGACGACCAGGTCAGGAGGCCATCAAGATCACCCGTGTCGGCATGTACGTCAACCTCGGCATGGCCCTGTCCAAGGGCGTCCTGGGCATCGCGAGCCACTCGACGGCGCTGATCGCCGACGCCGCGCACTCGCTCTCGGATCTCCTCTCGGACTTTGTCACCCTCTGGAGCGTCCGCGTCGCGCGATTGCCCCCGGACCCTCAGCACCCGTACGGCTACGGCAAGTACGAGGCCGTCGGCTCGCTCTCGGTCGGGGCGATCCTCGTGCTCTGTGGTCTCGGCATCGGCATGGACGGCGTCCACAGCCTCCAGGCGGTCTGGGCCGGGTCCATCGAGGCCGGACAGGCGCTGCCAGATCTCTCGCTCCCGTTCATGCCAGGTGCGCGGCTTGCATCCATGTCGGCATTGGTCCTGTTGCCTCTAAATCGCTGCAATGGCGCTGACACTGGCAGATCTCAACCGGAATACCCAACTCGCGCTCGCCGCGGCGGCCGCGGGGGTGTCGATCGCCGCCAAGGAGGGACTCTACTACGCGACGGTGATTGTGGGCAAGCGGGCCAAGAGCAAGGTTCTCATCGCCAACGCATGGCACCACCGGACCGATGCTATCTCCTCCATCGTCGCCCTCGGAGGCATTTTGGGGACGATGTACGGCATGCCGCTGCTCGATCCAGGTACTTGGTGCTGCTGCATTGAACCATAAGCAATTGGGCTCACCTGTGCTGTGTAGCTGCGGGAATCGCGGTCTCGGCCATGATCACCAAGACGGGCGTGGAGATCTGCATGGACAGGTGGGGCGAATAAATCAGCTCAATTTCCTTGGAGTGTGCACTGAGTTAATGGTTTGTCCTCGCTCTTGTAGCGTCCGCGAGCTTACGGACAAGTCTGTGGAAGACGAAGTTTTGCAGCTCTTGAACGAAGTGGTTCGTTGGGTGCTGCTCTGGTGACGACAGAAGTGTGGTTTTAACGCCGCTGTCATGCAGTCTCGAAATGTTGATGACGTCCGACACGTGACCAACATCCGCGCCCGGCGCATGGGGCCCTACACACTCGTCGATCTTCGTGTTCATGTGCGTCCAACTGTCGTTTTCATCCCACGTTTGCTCGTGACTATGAGCAAAATGAAATTCGCAGTTGCATGCGCGAACCAGTATCTCCATGGCCCAGCAGGTTCGATCAACTAGTGAAACGGATCGGCAGTGGATATGATCACTGACCGTCGCGCAACCTGCGTAGATTGCTGCCCGCGTTCGTTCTCACATTCTTCGCAAGGTTCACGATGTGTCGGAAGTGCTGGTCCACATTGACGTCGAATTCAGTGGGTGATGCGTGTACACTGGTCCATGTTGGCACCACGGGAGGTTGTTCTCACTTGGTACTACCGCCGTAGAGCACGAAGATCGTTCGAAGGAAAGTACGAAGCAGTTGCTAGAGCAGGAGATGCGACCATACCGGGAGATTCGCCGGGATGTGAGCTACGCTCTCGCGACAATTCCCGAAATTACCGGCACCACGCACATCAACACGCACTGGGTACCATACAAAAACGGGTATGGGACGGTAGTCGACGTTGCTATCATTCTTCAGCCCGATCTCACCGTCGGGGAAGCGCATCAAGTCGCCAAGAAGGCTCGCAAGTACGTACAGTGCTGGATTTCAGTGTAAGTTTTGATACACTGGGCTGACGAGTGTGCAGAGCAATCGAAGCCATTTCGTATGTCGCAGAAGCGGATATTCACCTCGAACTGGTGGATACGGATGGCGAACAACAACAATCATAAAGTATTTCGTATTCAACTGCGAGTTCAGGCTACAGTTTTGCAAATGCACAGCAAAGATATGGGCGAATGCACCACGGACTAAACAATGATAATGAGCATTCTCATACGTAGAACATGGTGTTGAGGAGGTTGCGGTGAATATCCACAACCGGACACCCATATCCGCCACTTCCCTGATCACTCGTCGTATCACTGTCGGTAGATGACGCATCCGGAGACCGTCCTTCGTGGCTGCGGTAGCTCAAGAGAAGTCGGCCACGAGCCGCCAGCAGCTTGGCATAGTAGACAGGGGCGACAACCGACGTCGAGCAAAACGCTCGCCCCATTGTGTGGCAAAGGTCAAAGCACAACTGCTCAATCTCCTGCAGGGACCACTTGTTGTCGTTCACAAGAACAGTGTAATGCGCCGGTCTGCTGGTGCCCAATATTCCGCGATGCCCGAACAAGAAGAAATCCACACGACGCGGATCCACAATGCAATCGTCAATCACTGTTCCAGGCGGTACGTTTCCACTCTTGTCGGCATCCTGAGACCATCGAGGGAACGCCCGGATGTGATGATGTCGATCAGTTGCAATCAACGTTACCCCTGGAAAGCGAACTCGATCACTTGTAAATAACGACCACGCGCGTGTGAGCGCCCCCATATCAGCTTCACAATGCTCATCCAGTCCCCCATCGCTTACACCATCACGAAAGAACACAATGTGCTGCGGGCATGCGCCATGCTGCTGATAGAATACTCCAAATAACTCGCAAAGCATCTGAGGAAG
The DNA here is from genome assembly GCA_023338185.1 of Lagenidium sp. CBS 127285. NCBI lineage: Eukaryota > Oomycota > Peronosporomycetes > Pythiales > Pythiaceae > Lagenidium > Lagenidium sp. CBS 127285. Next base: position 13,126 of record JAADYI010000169.1, read on the forward strand.
TCGATCGGCAGCATCCAGATCACGTGTGGATTGCGCCGTCACTCGGCCAATGTACTGCACTGCGGGGGCTTCCATCGATGCCACCACGGCAGCGATAGCGGGCTGGTTCGGAGTCCGGGGATACTCGATCATAGCGCCAAATACAATTGTAGACCCCGACTCCATCATTTTGAGAGGCTGATCGATGACGAAATTGAGCCCATTGAGCTTCAAATTAACCTTGAGGGAGAGATTCGCCAGATAACGGCCGTTGGTTCGGGAAACGTGGCGTGATAATATGCACTGACTCGGAATGCCGAGGACGGAATCAGAAACGCGCTTGACATCCCGGTATCCACCATCTTGAGTCCCCTTAATGACCAAGAAAAGTTGCAGCCAACACCCACGGTGACGCTCAGAGGCCCGCTGACAGAGATCCTTCATCATTGCCTCGACCTCTTCAGGTCGATGCTTGGATTTGTGCGAATGAGAAACTACCCACGACTGTGGAACGATCTCCAACCCGCATCGGCGCGCTTCCCGTTCAAACTGCCGCACAAAATTGTCGACGTTGTGCGGGGACTCGGGGGACAAGTTCAGGACAGCCCAGCAGCTCAATCGGCGTGGGCGGTAGAATCCCATGTTCTGCATGGACCAGGTGCCCCGTTGGACTTGCACAACGCTATTGCCTACCCCAAGGGTAGGTGGCTTCATGATGCGTGCAGTTGTCGATTCCATACCCGACGAAACAGAGACGCCAAACTCATACAAGAACGGGTCATTCTCAAATCCCGCCTCGCGTCGACGCTGATCAATCGTCCGATGACGTCTGGCGGGATCAACCGCGCACACCTTGATAACACCAGCCGCATCCGCCCCATCGAGGTCCCGGCACCGCTGGCCGGGGACGACTTCGCACAGCTCCATCGGGAGGAGCTTGGATTTGCCCACGGCAATGACTGGGAGTTGCGGATATCGCAGTCGAATGCAGTATCTGCGGAAAAAGTACGCCTGGACACTCTCGGTTGCCGTGCCGCCTTGATCAAAGAGCATACCACGGACGGCATCGACGGACTCGACGGCCTGAATCGTGTGCTTGTCTTGCGGGCGATGGATCGTCACGATCTGGAGGCGCCGAAGCACCTGGCGCCACGACGGGTTGGCCCTGTCCCGAGTCAGTTCTTCCGGGGCGTGGACGCGGGCGATCATGCAGGCCAGGCGGAGCAATGGCTGGCGCGCGTAAAACACCCCGGCGGTCGTGTCCATGTTGAGCACCAGACTCTGCTCGCCCGTGCGGACAACCTGGTGGTAGCCCTCGCAGATGTCCTTGAGCCCCGAGGTCCCGAGGGGCTTGGCGTGGGTCAGGGAGAAGAAGTTGCGACCCAGGACGACCAATCTGCAGGTTTACCATCAGTTCCCATCGTCGAGTCTCGTCGAACGCAACAATGAGCAACGCACCTCTGGGCCATCAGATTCCGCAGCGCCAGTTCGAGGACCTGGAGCACGGGCTTGACATTGACCTCCTGGTGGTGGTCAAAGGCGTATCGTTCCAAGAGCGCCCGCGGGACGACCTCGACGAGTCGGACCGTCACGTCAAATGTCTGCCGCCGGCCCTCGAGCACGACCGTCACCGCCGGGATCGTCCGTTGGTCGCAGCCCTGGAGGCGTCGGGGGGCAAAGAGCCCCGCGCGGCCGTCGTGGATGACCCGCACGCCCCCGAGCCCCAACTCGCGGGCCCGCTGCTGGAGCATCTCGCCGATGATCACGCGAACGCGGGACTTGGGGATCGGTCGCGGAGCGGGTCGGTCAGTGGGCGGTGTCGACGTCGACGACTTTGACGAGGGCGGCGGTTCCGCGGCCGATGATGACGACGACGATGACGACGGTGGTGCTGGTGCTGAAGCTGACGTGTACTCGAGGGTTGGGCGGCTGGGGGTGATCTTGACGTCGTAGTGGAAAAACTCGAGCGGGCCGCGGGGGTCCAGCGAGACGCGGTAGCAGTTGGTGAACACCGTGAGCGGGCGACTTGGGCCGCCGCCGTTGTCCAGCGGGGCCATCCGTCGCGTGCCCTGCGGTGCCTTGCGGCGGGGTGAGGAAGGAAACGGCGGCGGCGCCGGCTCCGCCATGGCGCGGGGGCAGGAGGGGCGTCCGCGTTGGGCCCACATGGACGGCTCTGGTCGTCGTCACCGGGGTCGTGCTGTCGAAGAGTAAAATGGCCGACTGCGCGGCCGACGGGACGACGCATCGCCCGTCCGTCCGCGCCAGGGAGGCCACTGCTGGCGGCCCGGGGTTCGCTCAACGGGCGCATATCGCCGCCGCGTCCACGCTGGGCGGATAAGCGCATTGTGGGGGCTGAGTATCGTCATGGGAGACGACGCCATGAACACAGCAGCAATGTTCACTGTCGCAGGTGCAATTGTTCATATCCGTAACCAACGACCGTTAAATATGGATACGCACAATTTGTGGTAAACTACCGACCGAAGGAATACTTTTACGATTTCGAGGGCTGTTTGTGCAATACAGGGTGGAGTGTGCTGACGTATCCGGCGTCATGTGGTGGGCTGTCAAACCACAGCACCACAAGAGTGACTCTTTTGGATTTTGTTGGTTTGCTGTTTGGGACTCCCGACAAACCAGTTTTGTTTCCCACTTGACGGACCCGAGCGAGAGCCATGGCCCAGGAGGACGAGCCCAAGCGGAGCTTCGTCGTCGACCTCTGCATCGCCGGTGTCGCGACCAGCGGCGCGTGCATCTTCTCCAACCCCATGGAGGTCGTCAAGACCCGCATGCAGCTCCAGGGGGAGCTCGCCCGGGACACGACCGGCCGGGCGCCCATGCCCTCGGTGCGCTACCGCAACTTTGCCCACGGCTTCTTCACGATCGTCCGCACCGAGGGCCTCCAGGGCATCCAGCGGGGGCTCCTCCCGGGCATGGCCTATCAGGTACATCCAGTGATGGATGGACTCGGCCGATTGCGATCGATGGTGCCTCACGCGTTTCCGATACGTGCGATCACAGTGGTTCATGAACGCCCCGCGGCTGGGGTTCTTTGAGCCCATGCAGCGGTTCTACGGGGCCACAGACCCGACGCACTACTCGTTCCCGATCCGCAACATCGCCGCGGCCGCGACGTCGGGTATCGTCACTAAGCACTTAGTTTAGCTGCTCGTTTTGCCAGGACGCGCGGATCTCATGATATAAAATGTATGACGGCAGGCGTGATGGGCGCGTTCATCGGGAGCCCATTCTACCTCATCAAGGCCCGGATCCAGGCCGCGAGTTCGTCGGCCAAGCTCAATGCGCAGTACAAATACAATGGGATGGTACGTCCCGTGCCTACCGGCATACGCTCGTCCGGGCGAGGAGCACCCTAACCATGTCGGGGTTGTAGTGGGATGGCATTCAGCAGATCTTGCGGACGGAGGGTTTCTTGGGCCTCTATCGAGGCGTCTCTGGAGCGATTCCACGAGTGGCGGTGAGTGATTAGCCAACGATTACTTGTGCGTTGAGCCCGACGCTGCATCGTTGAGCTGACGCGTTCCTATCACGCAGATGGGATCGGCCGCGCAACTCTCGACGTACACGCAGGCGAAGGAGATGGTGATGGCGGCGGGTATCCAGGATGGTCTTGGCGTGCAGTTGGGCTGTACGTGAACTTGTTTTTTTCAACTGGTGGACGTGAGGCACCCGTTGACAACTGCTATTGCAGCGAGCTTCATCAGCGGGCTCGTTGTCGCGACCGCCATGAACCCGATGGATGTTGTGTCGACGCGTCTGTACAGTCAAAAGGTGATCAACGGCAAGGGCGAGCTTTACGACGGGCTCTTGGACTGCATGAGCAAGACCTATCGCACCGAGGGCATCCGGGGATTCTACAAGGGCTGGACGGCGCAATACTTCCGCATCGGACCTCACACGATCTTCACGTTCTTGTTTTGGGAAAAGGCGAAGAAGATAGCGACGGAGCTCGGTTTGTAAGATGGATTGAAAGTTCCAGGTACCATACAAGTGAGAATAGAGCCGACGATAAAACAAAGGAGAACACATGATATATTGAACGATGGCTGATTTCAGCAATCCCCCCAAATTGAACGAGCTCCCTTGTGTTCTCTACGCATCCTCGTCGTGGTACAGGCGAATCGCAGATCGCACGACTACTGTCCTTGATCCGTCGATCTTACGGCGCAACGACCTAGTAGCGATACAACTTGGCTGTTCGGGTGTTCTCGAGGTCCACCTTGTGGCCAAACAAATCGCGAATGTTGCTCAGGCGGTACTTGATCATCGTCGGGCGCTCAAGCGAGAGGCCCCAGGCAATGACGCGAACGTTCTCGGGGAGACCCATGGGCCGGAGCATCTCCGGTCGGAACACACCCGAGTTACCAATCTCCGTCCACTTGTTGAGATCGGGGTGGAAGGCGAAAATCTCCATGCTCGGCTCCGTGTATGGGTTGTAAGCGGGCTTGAAGCGCATCTTGGTGATCCCAATCTTCTGGAAGAACGCCTTGATAATGCCGATGAGGTCACCCAGACTGAGGTCGTAGTCCGCCACGACACCCTCGACCTGGTGGAACTCGGCCAAGTGCGTCGCGTCCATGCTCTCGTTTCGGAACACGCGGTCAATGGAGAAGTACTTCTGGGGGGTGAAGCCGCCGGGCTGGTTCGCCAGCTTATACAACATCTGTGCCGAGATCGCCGTCGTGTGCGTACGCAAGAGGTTCTTCATGGACGTCTCACGCTTGAAGGCACCACGACCATGACCGATCGATCCGTAGCCGCCATTCTCATGCATGTCGTGCACGCGCTTGTAGTATTCCTCGGGGACCGTCAAGCAGTTGGCGGGCTCTGCCATCACGAGCACGTTCCGTCAGCACCCACAGTGAACAACGAAAAGCTGTAAACCAGACGTACTCGTGAGGAAGAACGTATCGTGCGCATCGCGGGCCGGATGCGACTGCGGCTGGAACAACGAATCGAAGTTCCAGAAGCTGCTCTCGACAAAGCGGTTCGTGGGCATCTCCTGGAAGCTGCACAGTGAGACCCCTGTCAGTCACGACTGTTCTCCCTTACAGGCAAAGCTACGGCGTTGGCAATGAAGTCTACGTACCCCATGTCCATCAGCACTCGGCGGAATTCCGCGCGGACCTTCATGAGCGGATGAAGGTGGCCGCCCCCGACGGCAAGACCCATCGTGTTGAAGTTGTACGGCTTGAAGGTCTCCTTCTTCCAGGCATCTCTGCACCATCATCCAGCCAAGAGCTTGAGCACCAGCACCAGCACGGCCGCCCCTTTCCTGCGTGAATGACTCACCCCTCGAGCATGTCCTTGTTCAGGCCCGCGGCCTGCTTCTTGCGCTGGAGCGAGAAGTTGACGCCCTTGGTGATCTTGTACGACTTCCGCGTGCGGACCTCGACGAGGTTTCGGCGCTTGAGGTTCTTGGCCGTTTCCGCCGAGAGCGACGACAGCGCGCCACACTCGGTCTCGACGCGGCGGAGCACATCCGTGACCTCATCCGCGACGGCCTCCACGTTGCGGTAGACCTTGCCATCGGCCTTGTCCAGGCGGACCCACTTGTTCTTCATGCACGCGCCCATACCGACCTTGAGCACCACGGCACCAACGAGCTCCTCGAGGCTCGTGCGGGGAATGCCCTCGGCGGCGGGGATGGCGTTGAAGACCTGCACCTCGGGGGAACCGCGCTCGAGGAAGCTCTTGGCCTCGTCCTTGAGCACGTAGAACGACGTCGAGAGCTCCTCGCTGACAACAAACGCATCGACGAGGAGCGACTTCATGACCCCAACGACGAGCTCGTGCGCGAGCCCCCGGTCCTGAGCGAACGCATACGAGTCGGCGACGGCCGTGTCCTTGTCCACGGCCTGCAGGAGGAGTGCCTCCACGCGCTGCTTCTCGGCGGCCTCGGCACTCATCTCGTTTCGGTCTCTTCTTCTTCTGCGGGGCTGCTCCGAGCCTCGTGGCCAATCTTCGGGGCACTTCCGTTTGCGATGGCCGGCGCAAGGACACCCACAAGAACAAGTCCATTCACTTAAATCCGAAACTGGGTTGGGAGTTGCTCCCACTACGTGCGTTTCGTGACGATCCTCGAACTTAAGGACACCTACAACATGGGTGACACTTGTCGCTCAGTGGTCAAGATTGTAATGTTCGCCCCCATAAAACTCTGGCGGGCGCTTCTCGGCGATGGCCTTGAGACCCTCCGCGTAGTCGGGCGTGGCGTATGAGTGCGCCTGCGCATCGGCCTCGCGCTGCAAAGCGGCGTCGAGCCCCGCGTCCTGCTTTGCTCGGAGCGTGCGGAGAACGGCCCGCACCGCTGTCGACGAGGCCAGGGCCATCTCACTCGCGACCTGCACGGCCTCGTCGACGACCTGATCCTGCATATGATTCACGAAGTAGCCAAAGGTCATTTTGCTTGTGGGTTGGTCTGTGCTGGCAGTGAACGCATTGCACGTAGTTACCGCAGGGACGGCCTTGCTAATCACACGGAGCTTCTCGGCCTCTGCGCCGTCAAAGATCTGTCCCACGAGCGCAGCCCACGCGTTCAGCGACCCTCTGCCACGATCGAACCGATCACTCATTCTTATAAACGCACCTTGCCAGTCAGCATGAGGTAGTTGGCCGTCTCCGGGCCGACGATTTGCGGGAGGAAGTGCGAACTCGCCATGCCCTGAGGGGGACATCCACAATCCACTCGTTCAGCCCCTCGCACATGAACCCGCGTCGAATCAACATGTCCATGTACGTCGCACCGGATGCAGTCCCAAGTTGACAAACGTGAAGCCCATCTTCGCGTTGTTGGCCGCAATGCGGACGTCGCAAACAGCGAGATGCAGAGGCCGGCCCCAATCGCCGGTCCGTTGATGGCCGCGACAAGCGGGACATGAAGCGAGCGCAACGACAAGTAGCGGCTATAAAACTCGCGCATGATGACGCTGGTTTGGTATAGAAAAACAATTGTGAGCTCGACGGACGATCCTCTATCAAATACCAGCATCCGACCTGTTTCGAGTCGTGGTGTCGGTGATCCGCCCATTCAGAAACTTCATATCCCCGCCAGCAGAGAACGCTCGGCCTGAATATGGTATTCCCCAATCGCAAGCGGGTGAGCGAGTGGTAGAAGTTCCACACGCGCGACTGTCGCGTACCTTCTCCCGTGAGCACCACGGCGCCGATTTCATCCGCGCGCGCGTTGATCTCCGCCACGCGGGCTACAGGTGCCCGTTCTCAGTTCTCATACTGTTGCATCACCACACACACCCCACGGCCACGCCCCACGATATACCTTGGAGGGCCTTGCCCATGTCCCCCGTCATGGGGTTGAGTCGCTTGGGGTCATTGAGGCGGAGGATCGCGACACGACCGCGCTGCTCGAGGGTCACGAGGTCGCTCTTGCAGCGCAACCCGCCCAGCCCCCGCCCCGAGACCCCAGTCGTGGCCACGCGTCGGATAGCGAGTTTGGCGCCGCGGCGCATGGTCGTCAGTGCGTTCATATCCGTCTGCTCGAGTGGCGGTGCGCGTTTTGTTGATCAGGTTTGCCTGTCATCATCAGGATCGGATCCACCGCCCAGCTTGAACATTCATTTTCGAAGGTCGACCGCATGCCTCCACCCTCCACAACCCAATATAATACTGAGGTGGTCCACCTGGACACACACATGTCCCTTGCCAGAGTGGGTTCTCCGCTCACACGACAAGGGATTTCCAACAAGACAGACCGAGTCCGAGTGTGTGTGTGCGCTGTTGTGGGTCGCCTTTGTCGACACGTCTGTCTGTCTCGGGGCCAGGTGCCAGCGCCATCATCGCCAAAGCCGCTGTGCGACTTCCCGCCCCGCACGCCCCCCCCCACCACCACCACCGCCAGCGCAACCAAGAAAAAAGCAAGCGCCGCCTACGTCAACGTCCGACGGCGCGTGCGATCCAGCTCGCTATCGCTTGGGGCCTTTGGAGCGAGACTGGGGATCGCCGGCACTCGACCGTCGGCCATTGCAGCTGCCACTGCAACGAAGCCCCGGTCGACGACGCACGCCCGCTGATTGAAAGACCGGCCTTGCCCACGCGCACGCGACGACGATGGCACGTCGAGGGTCCCATGCGCCCCCAATGCGCTCAGGTATTAACTAGCTCGATCACATTGACACATCTACGGGCACACTAGGCCACGCACGATGCCTAACACAGCGGTTGCAGCATCCGTTGGGGAGAATCCCAATGCAAACCGCTCGGGCAACAAGCGCGCCGCTGACTTTATGTTTGGCACGACCCTCGGCGAGGGTGCCTATGCGCGCGTCGTCCATGCGCGGATGAAGGACACGGGGGCCGAGTACGCCATCAAGATCATGGAGAAGCGCTTTATCAAGAAGGAGAAAAAAGTCAAATTTGTCATGATGGAGCGCAAGGTGTTCTCCAAGGTCTCGCACGATCGCGTGGTCAAGCTCTACTTTACTTTCCAGGTGCGATCCGATCATTTTCCTCAGCGCCTTTCTGAACTGTTTGACTGACTGACATGGGCTGCCTCGCGTGTTTTGGTCTTTTGGTGTCCCTCAGGATAATAACTATCTGTACATGGTCATGGAGCTCTGCCGAGGGGGCGAGTTGCTCGATGTCATCACGTACGTGTGTGGTGTTTTTTGTGTTTATTGGGAAGAGGTCACAGTGTTTGCTGACTGCCGTGATGCGTGGACAGAAAACACCAGAAGGAGCAGGTCGCCAATGGCATCAAAAATCGGGCGTGCACGCTGGAAATGACCAAGTTCTACATCGCCGAAGTCGTCGTGGCACTCGAATACCTTCACAACAATGTAGGTCGTGATAACGACCCATTCGTCGTACGTTATACGATAAGCTGACGTCCGATGCTACCTGAAGGGTGTGATTCACCGAGACCTCAAGCCTGAGAACATTTTACTCAATGAGGCTGGACACATCAAGGTCACTGATTTTGGCACTGCTAAAGACGAGACTGAAGACAATCGGCACAACACATTTTGCGGAACAGCAGAGTTTGTTTCCCCTGAAGTGCTGCGGGACCAAGTTGCTTCTCGAGGCTGTGATTTGTGGGCTCTTGCTTGTATGATTTACCAGATGCTTGTTGGCAAGCCCATCTTTCGAGCAGAAAATGAGTACCTCACATTTCAGCAAATATTGAATCATCCCTCCGAAGACTTTTCCTATCCGGAAGGCTTTCCTGCCGTGGCGTCAGACCTAATCGACAAAATTCTACTCCAGGATCCCAACGAACGGCTTGGGGCTGGCAGTGATGATCACGGCAATGGCTATGCTGCGCTCAAGGCACATCCATTTTTTGATGGAATCGATTGGGACAATATCGGTCAAATGCAAGCGCCTTATGTCCCTGACGTTTCAAAACTACCCCCGACCGATAACGTGAGTTACGATATCTTGATTTATAGTACCTTTCGTGCTGACAACGGTGAATGACAGGATGGCGCAACTGAGGATTGGCTCTTTGCGGGAGTTGCAACGGAGCTACAAGTGTCTTCCGGGCTGGTCTTCGAACCCATGGCTCAGTACGTCCAGCATAGGTGTTCACGATCTTTTACAATTTTGTAACGCCCAATTTTTACAGGGAAGCACCGAGTGCACCAGTTAATGTCGTTGAAGTGGCTCGTCAACGTGCATCAGCACCACCACCTCCTGCACTCCAGAAACCGAGCCCGTCTTTGTGGAATCGGTTTTTGCTTGATGATGAATCGATCAAAATGGGTGGTCTGATAAGCAAACGCAAGGGACTCTTTTCGAAGAAGCGCCAGGCAAGCAGGTCTTTCGATGCCGTCGAATTATGATTAATAAGCTGACAGGTTGGCGTGCTCCAGCTCATCCTAACGTCGGCACCTCGGCTGATCTACATCGATCCGATTCGAATGAAACAAAAGGGCGAGATCCCTTGGTCGCCAAGTCTCTACGTCCAGTCGAAGAGCGCTACAGCTTTCGATGTCGTCACGGTATGTTGCAATTGTCATGTTGTTCTCGACTTGTATTCGTTGACGTATTGCTATCCATGTGCACAATTAGCCGAACCGGGTTTATCACTTGAACGACGTGATTAACGGATCCAAGAAATGGATAGAGGCAATCAACACTGCTCTGGTAAGTCTACATATCGTTCCCACGGCACAGTGCATTCTAGTAACAATTTTGCTCTTGTAGCTGTCATCAACTGACCGTCGCCGGAACACGAGCTACGGTGGACGGTAGAACAATTGTGTTTCATGTGTCGTAGTACCACGGGAACAGTGCATCGTGATGCCCGGACGTCAACAAGTTGTGCCAGTTTGCGTTTTGCATACAAATGGATCCAATAAATTATGGTTGACATCTTGGAATGGAAGACCACTACAGACTGATGTTGCCGCCGCAACTGAACTGCGCTCAGTTGATTCAGAACTTAAGCATCTTTCCTAACAGACTAAAGGAAGCAATGATGCTTACTCCTCATCATCCTCGGCATCGTTACCAGCATCGTGGATGTTGAAGTAACGGAGCTCGTAGGTCTGCTTGTCCGAGGCAATGACGTGCAAGTAGTCACGCAACTGCTGCTTCTTCAAGTACTTCTTGGTCAAGTACTTGAGGTAACGCTTCGAGAACGGAGCGACGGCAGCGACGTGGAGCTTGGTCTTGTCGCGGGTGATCTTGACGGCATCGCCGAGGACACCAGTCTTTCCGTTCACCTTAATGCGGTCGTGGAGGAACTTCTCGAACGAAGCGGGGTCAAGGACATGGTCATCGACTGGGATGGTGCAGTCAATGGTGAACTTGAGGATCGACTTCTTAGCGACCTTCTTTCCCTTAACCTGAACGAACAACGCGAGTGAGCACATGGCCGAAAGGCAAAGAAGCCGCCGACTAAGCGACGAGCGTCACATTGCCTGACTGACCCTGGTGCAACACATTGCCACTCCCGTACTAGTTCGAGCTTACGAGAGCCTTCAAACGGCACATCTAGCACTAAGCAGGTTCACTACAAGGTGCTACTGAGAATGGTGTCACTAGTCTGCAGTGCGTGCTTGCACACGTTTCAATCCACTCTCTACTCTAAGCAACCGCACAGACAAGTTCGCATCTTGCGTGTTCCTCACGGAACACCAATGCAACTCTCACAAGAGCCCCCCCAAAATGCGAGGCAAGTCAAAAGGTGTGAACACCGCTTGGCCCACCCACAGTGGCACCAGTCGGCTCACACCCTCATTGACATAGCCCAACAGAGAAGGGAGACTCTGTGGTTCTGTTCTTCGGTGATGCCCGAGCAGAGAATGGGGAAACTCTGCAGCTAGCAACTTCATTCCCATGCGGCCCTCGAAAGATCCCCCAGCCAAAATGCGCGATGGTCGTTTGTCGGCTTGTTCAAACAGGCACATGCGAGCAGACGACGTGTGACGTGCACCGAGTCGAAGTCGAGACAACGGAGCATCCGTCGCTCAGAATGTCGGCAGGTGAAGCGATGGACGTACAACTGGAGCCATGGTGTCTGATGTCGGCAGCAAAAGCGCAATTGGTGTCGGTTGGGCTGACTTACCCAGGCTGGACTGGACCCCCTCCCAGCCAAGACCACATAGGAAACCATTGGTGAGGAAACGTGCAACCTTCCGACGACATTCCATCGACCATTTCGTCCAAGCAGCCAATTGGTCAAAATATTTGTCGTGTTCTCCTATGGGAGATCCATTGTCCTTGTAAAGGGTGATTGGCGGTTGGTTGGTTCTCCTGGCCATGAGTGACGGCGTCATGGACGCTGGACCGAGGCGCAAGCCCTTCACATCTTGTATCCGGCAAAACCCAAAGAGGCCTTAAACTGATTCAAGGTGCGATGCCCGCCGTGCCCTCTCCATGGGCGAGCGCGTTGTTGTGGCGGCAGCGTGCGGGGTTGGTGGGTGGGCTGGCTCTGAGTGCCCGTGGTGGTCACTGATCGCCGAACGGGTACTTCGCTTGTCATCCGACCGATCAACCCGCAACGCGACCCCATGCAGCGGTGTCCGCCGCGATGACTCTGTTTGAGACTAATGACAATTTTCATTCTGCAGATGCGTTACATTGCTGCTTACCTCCTCGCTGTCCTCGGTGGCAACGCCGCTCCGTCGGCTGATGACGTGACCCAGATCCTCTCGTCGGTGGGCGTTGAGGTCGACGCTGAGCGCCTCAACAAGGTCATCTCGGAGTTGGAGGGCAAGAACGTCGATGAGATCATCGCCGCCGGCTCGAAGAAGCTCGCCAAGTTCGGCGGTGCCGCTCCTGCCGCTGCCGGCGCCGCCGCTGGTGGTGCTGCCGCCGCTGAGGAGACCAAGGAGGAGAAGGTCGAAGAGGAGGAGGAGGCCGACATTGGCGGTGGCATGGACATGTTCGGCGGTGGCAGCGACTACTAAGCGCGACGCCCGCCGTGTCCAGTTAGCTCGCTCCGTTGCCCTTAGTCTCTGAGGGCTATAGCAACGCACTCGCCGGCCCGTCACGTCCGCCACGTACCCGCTGCACGTCCAAACGTGAAGCGTGTGTGCGCGCAATAGGGACAGCTTGCGAGCTGCGTCTCTGCCAGTGCGACGACATTGTCAGGATAACACAATGTAACGCTTTGACAGCCACCTCCGGGATGCAGATCGTGTCCATATTGTCTTTTATGTCTCTGATTTGTGATTTCATTGTGCTGTTCAAGGTCACTGCAAGCAGCACTGACGGTTGGTCGCACGAATATCGGGGCTCTTGACGTCCGGGTCATTCTGCTGGTGATTGACGATTTGCGCCCGAAGCACGGGCGTCTCGACCTCGAGCTCAGACTTGCTGAGTGTGACGCCTCCGAGCTCGGCGGCAATTTGGCGAAATGAAGCGTTCACTTGATCGCCTGTTTTTGCCGACACGAAGAAACTCTTGAGATCGTTCTCCTCGGCAAACTGCTTGTGCTTGGCGGCCTTGACAGCCCGGAGGTGGTTAAGGTCGGCTGCGGCCCCGCTTCATGTCACGCCCAGACCGAACGGCAAGTCAATGATCACAAAGCGATGACGTACTTTTGTTCCCTACGAGCCCCATGTACGGCATTTTATCATCCGCAAACGTCCGGCGAACGAGCCGATACCAATCCTCCAGGTTCTGGAAGCTCTCATAGTTTGTGATGTCGTAGACCAGCAGCACCGCCTACGAGTTGGTTGATGCCAATCATACTTTCAGTGCCACCATGCCCCGAGCATCCAGACTGCCAACCTGTGCGCCAAAGATGTAGTTCTTGAGCATCTTGCCGCCGATGCTCTGACCCCCAATGTCCCATATCTGCAAGGTCACTTGCGTGTCGCCTGACGAGGAAGTTCGACATGATCGGCGCGGTCAGTGAGTGCCCGCAACCAGCGACAACCTCATTTGGCCCTCTCGCACCGGGGAGGACGAGCCGCTTCAGGAAAAAGTCGAGGCCGATGGTCTGCTTGTATACGTTGGAAAAGTTGTCCTCCGTGTGCCGCATGGCGATCGACGTCTTGCCAACGGCGCCATCGCCGAGGATGATCATCTGGTGCCGGCGATCAAACGATTCTTTTGAGTCGACGCCAATGAGATCCACTGGGGTGAGCCACCCGACCGCACCTTGTATTGCAGTAACTGGGGCTCCGACTCGCTATCCGTCTCCTTGGACATGTTCCCAGTGTGCTCCTTGTCACCGCCCGTGTAAAGCTTAGTCCGAGGCCGTGCGCTGCTTGTCCGTATGCACCGGGGGCGTCGCGCCGGCACCAACGTCCATGTGTGGGGTGGAGTGACTTGAAC
>JAADYI010000170.1:0-26867 GCA_023338185.1 Lagenidium sp. CBS 127285
CCAAACGCGTGAGGACGCGGCGTTCTCACCGCCTCCCCCAGCTTCCTCGGTCCCGGTCCTGACTGCGGGACGATCGCACGCGACGACACGTCGTTCGGTCGACAGACAACGGAATCCGGCGCGCGGTCTTCGCATCTCCCTGTGGGCTGTCGGCGATCGCTGTCGTCACCGATGGACGGCGATGATGCCGCCCCGGCCATCAGCGGCATGCGGCAGTCGATCCCCGGGGGCATCGACGAGGAAGCGGCCGTGGCCATCGGCGTCAGCCAGGATGAGGAAGAGGACGACCCCCACGCTCCAAGCAGGATCACCCCCACGGTCATGAACCACGTGCAAGTCACCCCGGCCCACGGGAGCCCGGCCCACGGGAGCCCGACGCAGCGGGTCGCCCCGCAGCCGACGTATTCCAAGGGACGGCGCAAGGTCGCCGTCACCGACAATGACGACGACGACGACAACGACGACGACAAAAATGCCCAAGCAATCGACGGCCACAAGCCCAATGCCCAGAGCACCCGCACCCCCAATGGCCGAAGAGACGGCGACGCTGAGGACAACGACGACGACGATGATGATGACAACTCGGCAGACCGCCTGCCATCTCTCGACACCCGGCCCCCGACCCTCGAGTCCGACGGCAGGCGACGATCCTACTGGCGGCGGCGCATGGACGCCTGGGACGTCCACCGAGACGAGGACGGCGAGCCGGTGCCGGCACGCACGGGGGGCGCCCGGGCCCCCAAGGTGGCCCCCGGGTCGATCTGTACGCTCCCCACGGAGGTCCAGGCGCGGTTCCGGCGCAAGGTGCTGCTCATCTTCTCGCTCCAGCTCCTCGTGCTCACGGGGATCCTGGCGCTGCTGACGTACGAGCCGACGCTCACCAAGCTCATGGACGATGCCTTTGCCGAGCCGCTCTACATCCTCGTCGCGACCGCGGTGATGGTCGTCCTGCTCTACGTTCTCAACGTCCTCCATGCGCATTTCCCATGGAACTGGCTCGTGATGTTTGCCTTCACGCTGGCGTTCGCGGTCTTTATCGCCGGGATCCAGGTGATCCTCCAGACCCACGCGGGGATGTTCTGCGTGGCATTCACGTTCCTCGCCATGGGGGTCATGGTCGGGCTCACGGGGATCATCCACTCGGCCGCAGAGCACCGACAGGCCACGTTCCTCTCGCCCATGACCGCGGGCTTCGTCTCGTTCGTCGTCGTGGCCATCGGCGCCGGCATCGTCCACGGGGTCATCGGCTGGCAATTTCTATCGGGGGCGGCCCTGGCCTACGCGCTCGTGCTCGAGTTTGCGCTCATCATCTGGTTCTCCCACGACGCGAGCACCATGTTCCGGCTGATCACCCCGGACGAGTACATGCACGGGGTCATCTACTTTTACACGGACGTGCTCATCATCGCCGTCTTCTCGGTCCTCTTCGGAGCCGTGATCCTCCTCTGCAGCGCCGGTGGCGGCGGGGGCCTCGGCTACATCAACGCCACGGGCTGCTCCTCGGGCTGCTGCTCCTCGTGCTACACCGGCGAGGAGGAGGCAGGGGAGGAGGACGAGGGCGACGTCGGCGACGAGGTCGAAAGCTATGCCGAGGACAGCGGCAGCGCCGGTGGCGGCGGTGGGGCCGCGGCGATCGCCCCCCGGCCCTCAGTCACCGAGATCCCCGGGTACAACGCTGCAGAACGGGATTGATCGTTCTTGCGGCAGCATCCAAGCAGTTGGAGGACACACACAGCCAGCCAGCATGAAGAAGAAGGAAGAGGATCTACCCACACACACAACCACCCACCACGCGTTGCGACCTGACAGCAGCGCATCCCATCATCGACTTGCGCCAACACCATTTCAAATTGTTTTGATCCGGGGTGCCTACCTCTTCGCCACCCACACACGTCACAGAAAACTACCAGAATTTTTATAAACACCCCGGGGGCAATAAATGAATTTTACCATTCGACTTGCACACTGGCAACTAGGAAAGCCCATGGCACTGCCGTCATGCTGCGCGCTGCGCGCTGCGTGCTGCGTTTCTCGAGGCCACCGCGCGGGATCCACGATCGTGGACTCGGATAGACAGACACCCGTGCTGGCCCCGGCGCCTCTCGATGAAGTCGGTGTGGCCCTGAAATAGTGGGGGGGGTCCCCGAAACAACAACGAACCGACGCCGAAACGGTGTGTGTGTGTCCGCGGTGACCGGCGCCTCGCCCGCCATCTCCGACGTCACACGCAGAGCGCGAGTGTGTAAGAGAGAGAGCGCGAGAGAGAACGCGCGCGCGCACGCACGCGGAGCATGGGCCTCGTCGAGTCCCGCGCCGCGTTCTTCGCCCCGGGGCGCGAGGTCGCGGCCGCTCCCGATGACGACAGGGACCTCGGGGACATTGAGGACAGCGGCCCGACGTGCCTCGAGCTCCTGTACAACATCGAGCGGCGATTCTGGCGGGAGACACCCCCATGGCTCCAGCCGCCGCCGCCGCCCCCGCTGCCGTTGTCGTCCTCTGTATCATCATCGTCCGCACGAGACCGCCCCCACCGGGACCCACGACGACACAGCGGCATCGACCCCATGACCCCAATGGTCCGTGCACGTGAAAACCGCGGGCAACGCGATCGGTCGCGCTAACCGCATCCCTTATGTCCTCGTCCCTCTGCCTGCGACCCGCACGCGGTTGCTTTAGACCGCGCACGAGGCCCTCCAGCTCATCCCGACGCTCCTCGACGACCGGTGGATCGCCGCGCTCGTCGCGCTCGCCGACAACGCCGATGTGATTATCCAATCGACGAGCCTCGCGCTGCTTGCGCGCATTCTTCACACAGGTACGACGAAAAAGGGGTTTATGCGACTTGATGGTGATGGTGTCTCTAATGGGCAGTCACTTCCTTCAGCGACCGCGGCGGAGGTCTTTGTCAAAGTGAACGGCATCAGCTCGATCATGAAGCTCCTCACGGTTGAGTCTGTGAACGTGCGATACCTGACGCTCGAGGTCATCCACGTCGTGTGCGCGAAGAATGGTGCGCTTGGTCGGACGGTAATGTGCATGTGAATCGAATGGACGACCAAGACTCATCTCGACGGATGTCGTGGGCAGAGAGGATGACAAATGAGTTTTTCTCGATGGGCCTCATGGAGCACATTGCGGCCCTGGCCGGGTCCGCATGCGATGATCTGGCCATAGCCTCTCTCAAGATCTTGAAGCTCACACTGGTCCACGGTACGCTCCTGTAAGCTGACATCGTTTGGTTGGAGGTCATGTATTAACGCATTCGTCGCCTCGTAGACTCGGTCAAGTCAGCACTTGGCACGTGCGACATCCTTCCCATGTTGCTCAAACTAGCACACGTTGGAACCGGATCCGTATCAAGCCTTGCCGTGCTATGCATTGGATTAAGCCTCCCCAATGGTACTTCGAACGTCACCTTGTTTGGCGACGCTGCTCTAATAGTTGGTTTGTTGCAGCAAGCAACATGGCGCAGATTGTCCACTTAGGCTGTGTCGAGACACTGCTGAAGATGATGTACCCGCCAAATCCACAGACACATGTCGTGATTCGAGCTCTCTTTCTCATCGCAGAAGATGATGTACGGGTATTCCCAAGAGAGTTGACAATTCTCATATTCTCGAAGCTGTTAGACACGCTTCGCGGCGGTGCCAAACGATCAAAAAATGCAAGTTCGGCGGCTTATCTATTTTCCAGTTTGGTCAAATCTCAGTCCTATCATGCTGGCTTGTGCTCAGAAGCGAATTTATCGATTCTTTTGAAGTTGCTAATTGGTGGGTCGATAGAAGTTCTGAGAGCGGCAGCATTCGCTCTTGGGGTTGTTGCTATGTCTGCATCGGACTCTGTGAAAGAGTTACTTCTCAGCATCATGGATCAGGACAGTTTGCTCAAGCTGTTGGACTCTAACGATGACATCGTGGTTAAAACGGCCGTATTTGCGATAGGCTGCATTTTGGATGATGTAGTCGTGCTGCCGCGCGGAAGCGATGTGGATTCTACTCGATCTGTTGTTTCGCCCCCACTTCGACGAAATATGCACAAAATATGCCAACGCATTGCTGGCGGCCAAGCGTCAAACACTGTATTTACTTTGCTGACCTCCAATCCGGGTGTTGGATCAACGTTCGCAGCTAAAGTCGCAACGTGCCTTTTAGTCGACGTTAACTTCAAGGCCAGAATCGCCGACGATGGTTCAAGCATAAAACAGATGCTGTCAAGTGTGTGTAAATCATCTACTCAACTCCTGAAATCAGTGTTGCTCTTTTTTATCGAGTGTTCCGACTCGGATTCGGGAGACTTTTGCAAGTTAATCCATGAAAAGGACCCGCACCTCGCATCGTTTTTACCGCTGTTCGACTGTCACTCGCCAGATAGTCTGATGGGGTTATTGATGGTGTTCAGCTTGTTCTCAACTCTGAATCCAGGTCTGAAGGCTGCACTCAGCTCGACCACGTGTATTAAGGATGTTTTGACCTTGTTATCAAAGGTGAGCAACCCACAACTACACTTTCAAGCACTGCATTTCTTGGACGTTGTGACCAGCAAAAAGAATAAGGACGCGATCTGCCTAGTCTTTGACCATTCACCAGACCGTATAGCCAACCTTCTCCACGCATCGCGACCCGACCTGAAGGCCTTAGCCCTTACTGTACTCAGACGAGTGTTCAAGTATCACAACAGCTTTGACGTGCCGTCCTCTGGAGCCCGTCGGCAACTAGCGACAATGTTGGTGGAAGATGATCAAAGGATAAGTGTTGGTGCTTGCCGGGTCTGGGGGAACCTATTCTTGCATGAAGATAAGCGTGAATCATTTGCCCTTCTCAACCATGCTGTGGAACACCTACTGAATTTGCTTCACACTTGCATGCGTGAGTACTCGACAAGTCAAGCCCCCATGACCCGAAAACACTTATTTGTTGTCGCCAGAACTATCGCCCGAGCCTGCAGTAGCCTGGATGTCAAGAAAGAGATTGTTGCAGCACCCAGTTTTCTTACGTTGTTCGTGTTGTTCAATCATCCTGATGAGCAGATTATGCTGCATGTGGTTGGTGCAGCAAGCGCAATTGCGGAGGTTCAAGCATTGCGAAGGTACATTGCGGTACCACCAGTACTTAGTGCTCTTGCGTCCTTGCTGCGAGACCGAAGTGGGAGAAATATCGGGGCTGCTTATTATGTGGCTTGGCTGCGATTTATTGGCATTGCTTCCAAGCGCGACAGCTCAATTCAGCGTCTCATGGTTGAACACAAAGTTGTTGAATGCATCCAAATGACGGCCCATTCTCCTGTTGCATCTCTCGATATCATTGTGTTGCGAGAATGTTTGGACGCGCTTGCATGGCTGTGCACAGACGATCCGGGAGTGCGAAAACTTATCGCAACGCCCAAATTGATGGATCTTGCTTTGAAGAATACGGATTCTCAGCAAGATGGCATGGTTTTGTCTAGTTTGCATATCCTTCAACGAATCAGCGTAGAAGACGAGATAAAAGCGGCGTTCAAGGCAGCTGATGGGGCATCCGTTATCATGCGAGTGCTCGTGTCAAAAGGGGTTGTTGACCCTCGTATCAAAGCTCGAGCGGCTGCACTGGTACGGAACTTGGTCACAGCGCATGATAGCAACAAACGCGAGTTTACTCGGCTGGGATTCATCCCTGTTATCGTGAGTATCGTTTCGGCAGACCGAAACCGACCGGTACCTCGTCATGAATTGCAGTTGGAAATCCGGGGACTGCAAGCTATTGCGGCAATGTGTGCAGGCTCATCACCTGACGACAAGGCAAGCAAAAGAGAGGTTCTTGAATGCGAGCGCTCCATAGACCTGCTTCGTTGCGTTTCAACACGCCCTGAACGCAAACTTTGCCAAGCATGGTGTGAGGCAATCGCAAACTGTGCTCAAGGATCCCCAAGCAACCAGAGAAAATTAGTGGAGGCTAGTCTAACGACTATAGTTGTACGTTTTGTTGGAGAGAAAGAGGTGTCGAGGCTCCAGGTACCTGCCAGTCGTTTGCTGTCGTATATGGCCGCTTTTCCAGATAACCGAAGTGAGATGGTGAAGCAAGGCGGTGATTCCCTGCTGAGTGTTTGTGTGTCTAGTCTCCAGTCTGAAAACCACGAACTACAACGCTATATTGCGCTGGCGCTGGCCAACCTGGCGACAAGAAATGACGAGAACAAAGTCAGAATTGGTACGGCTGGAACGATTCCACCACTTGTGGACAGGCTGTCGTCAAAACAGTTAAACGTTGTCGAAAACGTGTTGCATGCTATAATGAAGCTTGGAACCCACGCAGGTAACAAGGTAAAATTTGGGTCAAAAGTTTGCTTTGAGAAGCTTTTAGCCCTTGTTCATCACGACGAATTGGCGATCAAGAAAGGCGCAGTTGGTGCAATCGCTGTACTCATTGAAGGAAATGATGGGAACAAGAAGTTTTTGCTTCAGTGCGATGCAGCAGTGGTTGCTGAGTTGTGTGTACTGATGAAATCGGCAAATGGAAAAGTCGTCGAAAGTGTGATGCTTATTTTGGGTGAACTATCCTTAATTCCGGAACAAATTCTTGAGATCTCCAAGTACATTGATATAGTCGTAATCGTACGGATGGTTCTGAATCAGAATGCACGCATTAGACGGGCCGCGCTTCAAACGATCCTAAACTTAACGAAGGAGGCATTCAACAAGTTGCGATTTGGTGTTCAAGAATGCATTAATGCTTTGTTCGACTGCCTGCACTCGGAAGATATGCTCATTGTTGAGCTTGCCGCTACATGTCTCGCGAATCTGTCATTTTTGGGAGAAAATGCCACTCGAATATCCCGACTACCCGATTCTTTGGCATCTCTTCTAAAGCTTGCAGCTGCATCTACAACAGCGAAAGATTATTTATCGTGGAAAGAAGCCCGTTCACTTCGTTTAGATCGAGTCTTGTCCGGCAATAAGTCACCTGGCCGACAATCCCCTTCAAAAATTGTTGTCAGTGCAACTCATCCTCCACCAATCTCATCTGAAGAACCTGCTTTGGAAGAAGAAGTGGACGATAAGCTCGAGCCTTTTGTATATTCTTCGAAAGAAGACGACTGCGACAGCGCCAGTACTTATCAGCAAGTTCTTGACTTCAGCTCCTTTCCAACACGCCAGACTTCGGTCCTTGAGCAGACGTTGTTGGTGATAAGCAACTGTGGAGAGGACTACCACTCGGCGCGGCTGGTCGAAAGTGTGGCTGTGAAAGTTGTGTGCCAGGCTCTAGGCCATCCAAGTGAACTTGTGAAACGATGCTCTTGCTTCATCATAGGCTCATGGTGCAAAAAGGACTCCAGTAACCAACATATTGCTACGAAGCAGCATATATTGCCGATTCTCATCCAGCTATTGAATTCGCCAAACGCTAATATTGTTGAGGCATCATTGTACGCGCTATCAAAGCTCGCATACTTTGCGGACAATCATCTGAAGTTACTTCAATTGGATTTGGTGACAACATTGGTTCAGAATGCTTTGAGAAAACCTGGAAACTTCTCGCACGAGGGCCTGATGGACCGTACTATAAGACTTCTTGGAACAATGGTCAGTTTTCCAAAAGTTCGACAAACAATAAAGTCCGAGGAAATCATATCGGATATTCTCACAAACCTACTACAGATCCACCATGGAATTGCAAAGAACACAACACGATTGATTCTGCTTATGCTTGAAGAGGAACCGTTAAAATTTTTTATCCCGAAGAAGACAGTCATGATGCTGCGAGTTATCTTCACTGACGAAGCGGCTTCGCCAAAAACAATTCGCAACGTTTTAAAGATTTTTCACATCATCGCGATGGTTGAAGAACACAGAAGCACGATTGCCCTAGAAGACAGCGGAGATGCGCTGTCACGAATGATAGACGAGCTTCATCCTGGCCCCGAAGAACTTGGCATACAAACCTACCCACCGAACGCTTCCGTTGTGCTGAGCCTATTGGCTATGATGACGTCGACCCGGAAAATCGCTGTCATTGTACACGACAAAAATGTTTATGCGTTGCTCCCACTCTACCTCACCACTGCCCCCGAGTCTGTGACAAAAGAGAATAATATTTCACACCTGGGTGTTGAACAGTTTACACAAGATACTTTAGTTGACGCAGTGAACGCTCTCATTATCAGTCGTCAATTATGTGTATTTCTTGCCGAGAAAGCGTCACATCGCCTATCTGAATTCAATTTCAGTGGTATTCTCATAAGATTACTGCGAGTTCTCACAGTTCATGGATCGCTGTCTGAGGGAAGTTTTGAGTGTTTGACAATATTACGTCTTCTATCTGCGTTCCCGCGCGATCAACAGGTTTTCCTCGTAGAAAACGCAGCTCAGGTCTTTCTTGGAATTCTAAAAGCCTGGATTATCGCATCTGAGCAGGATGGAACGGTTGAAGGACGTCAAAACACCAACAATCGATCAGTTTCGTTGAGTGCATTTGTCACACCCCTTGCTTACCTCTTGCTGTCTTTAGGAGAGAGCAACCTGAACAAATTGTCCGTCATACAGCTTGGTGGCATATCTGATATCCTTCAGGGAGCTACATCGTCCCACCTCACAATGGAAGTCCGCCAGATTTTCGCAAAGTCGCTAAGCATCCTCTGTGCTCAACCCTGTGCTGTCGAGTGGTTCGAGAAATACCAAGTCGTTCAACCTCTTTTCCGTTTCATGTATTCACACAGAGCTGACGGAATCGTGTTGGTTTGCTGCCTTCGAGCTTTTGCAGATATTATGGAAACGTCCATACCATGCCGATCCACCGTTATTGGCCAACCACAAATCTTGTCCTTTTTACTGGAGTGCCTCAATGACGCACTGCAGGATTCGGATCGGGTTCACTTCGCCATCAACGCGTTGGAATGCCTGTCGATGGAGCGGGAACTAGCCGACGCGTTGGCAAGTATGGGCGATGAACTGAGCCGCGTTCCAGAACTGCTCCATCTCGAAGAAAATTCATTGAATCGCGCAACACAATACTTCGCCACCGAAATGATTGGTTATATGGCCTCATATGGACATGCAAACAAGCTGAGGTTAGAAAAGCCTGTCATCACGAGAATTCTTCGTTTTCTTCACCTCGAAGAGAAGAGCACATCAGGTGAAGCGATCGTTTTGGGTCTCTGGACGCTTGCACTACTTGTTAAATCTGATGGCATCGGTTTGAGAATAGCTGAGTGGCTTGTCGAAGATAAGACTGCAGTGGATGTTATTATCAAAGCTGGTCTTTTGACATCGGACGCCTTGGAGGATACTACGAGCAGTGCTGCGAACGCACTGGCTGTATTGCTTTCCATGTGCAAACAAGCAGACGTAAACCTCGGTGAAAGATCAAATAACTTTTGCACAGTTGTTGCTGCTCATCTAGAGGCAATAGAGAGAGAAGTCAACGTTCTCGCATTGGAAATTCTAGCTCTTGTAATACCGAAGTATCAATTTGATAAGCAGTCGGCAGGCCCGTGTGAGCAGTGGTCCGGCGTGTTCCGGCACTTGATGGAATGGATGGAAGTTTACGCGAGGGATCCTTCTCGGTGCGTTCCTGTCCATCTTTTGAACGCGTTTGTGTGCGTAAGCCACATTACAGCGATAGAAGAGCTGGCAGCCGACTTTCGTGTCAATATTTCTCGCTCAGGACTTTCTGAAATCGTTGGAAGTGCGTTAGCCTATCTCGACCCAACGCAGCGTGGACCTGTCGTGATGAATAGCGCATCTACAACTGAGAACAATGTAGAACGGACGACGTTGTTAGCAGCCCTTGGAGTTTGTGAGAATTTGATGAAGCTCACGAGTACGTATAGTGAACGTTTTTTCTTGCTGGGTGTTCCGCAATCGATCGAAAATGCTCTGATGGAAAATGACGACCACATTGTCTCTAAATGTCTTTGTTGCATGAGTCATCTGGCTGATTGGAGTAGTAGTCGCCAACTGTTGTTTTCTTCGTTTCGCTGTGTCAGCCGACTCACTGAACTTCTTCTTCATGAAGACGCCTCTATCGTCAGTAAGTCCACAACGTTGTTGTCCTTAATGTCCTCGAGAATACCAGGCCTTCCCGGATTATCCTCCTTGGATGGTGTCAGAGCGCTTTGTAAGCTTGTGGCTCAGTACTGGAAATCGGAAGATGACGCGCACAAGCGTATTGTGGAGAATTGCAGTGGAATGCTTCTCTCCTTGTTTTCAAGTGACGAAAGTGTTTACGTCATATTTGATCAAGTGGATGTTATCGGCAAGATGTTCGTTCTGGTACAACAAAGTCAAACTCGGGAACATCCACTGCGCGTCCTGGTGAAAATGTCTGGCAGTCCCCATAGCCACCCACGGTTCCTTCGCATCATTGAACCACTGTGTAGTCTGCTGTCTGGGTCTCTGGATGGAAGCACGTCGCAGCACTTGGTGCTATGTGTGCTCTTCAACCTTTTTTGCCGGGAGGACGACTCCATGTTGCTAGCAGAGACACTAGAGACTGGGAAACAACACTTGCTTCCACAGCTGCTACCGCTGTCTCGCTGGCTGCACATTTCAAATGCAGCATCCATTCGAGTGGTTCTCAAACTCCTCCACGCCTACGTTGCGGAGACGCCGTATAAAACACTCTTCAATGATGGGCAAAACATTTCCTCGCTATTAAAGCTTGTCGCTAACTCGAATGATGAAGTAGCATCAGCTGCGGTTCAATTACTACTCGCTGCTTCATCTGAGCGAGATGTGGAAATCTCGGTTACTGTTGAAGACGGAATTGCCATCCTTGTGAGGACCTTGCAGAAATCGACCAAATGGCACCTCCAGTGCCTTATCCTGGCGTTGCTTCTGAATATGTGTCACGATTCCGAAATTCCAGTGTTGATAATGAACGAAGGGGGAATCAGTCGCCTCACCAGCTTTGTTCATGAAAGGAAAGGTGTGCTCTTCACTGCCGATGAAAGGATGGCTCTTTCATGTAAAATTCTTCGTCACATATCTTGTTGCTCCAACGCATCAACTAGGTTGTTGGAGGCGAAGTGTCATATCCGCATTCTTGATTTGAATGTGCATCAAGAATCATTGGCAGGTGACCTTGAAAGCTCGCTGATAATGGAGATCTTGACGAATCTTGCGCTTTCTGGTGATGCGACGTCAGCCCTGGTCGATTGCAGGTATCATGATCACTGCATCAAGAAGTTAATAGTGCACGCAAGTGGGGGCGATCCACCTCTGACTTCGAAATTGGCGCTCACAAGTATACAGGTTCTCTGTAAATTCAGCAATACGGTGCGAGAGGATATCGTGAAAAGTACGCCCCAGATAGTTAGGGTACTCGAAAACATGCTGGACATCACGAATGATTCAGTTGTTGCCACGAATGCACTAAACGCTCTTAAATACCTAAGCAAGCTTCCTGAAGGCCGTCTAGCCATTTTCCACAAAGCCAGTACCAAGCTTCTCCAGCGTGTCTGTCGTGTAATCCTAAAACATTTCAACCAGACCCCAACAAATTCAGCCCAACAAGAAAGTCCGAACGCATTTGCACTCTCTGGCGTCAAATTTGTGGGCAATTTACTGAGCGATATGACGCCTGAGCGGTTTCGGGTATCCTGGGACTGTAACGACATCCTTCAATTGACTTCACTGCTGGGGATACTCTTGGCTGACCACGAAAAACCGAGGCACCAACTTCACGCTCTGCATGTGCTATGTGGATCGTTCACTTCCACACTGTACTTCCCATTGCTACCCTCAATGCTTCTGGACTTGCTCAACATCACCCTAATTTGTCCATCAAAACAACACCAGCAAGCAGCCGAGTTCATCATTGTCAAGACGTTTGAGAACCCGGAAAGAGCTCACCTTTCGATTGGAGGAAGTCAAATACTTGAGCAGTTTCTGATCGTTTTTGGACAGAAAACCGAGTTCCAAGACCGCCGTCTCCTCTCACCCGCTCTAGCCCAAGTTGTGACCGTCTCCATCGACAAGTCGCTTGTCGTTAGTCTGCGATTCTTATCAAAAATAATCACGCTACTAAGTACGTCAGTACTCGCAGCCAAGCTTGAGCAGAGCTATGAAGTTGACTATGCAGATGGTCGAGCTTGGCTTGACGAAGAGAACGATGAGGGTGTCTTGACGAAAGCACTGTGCGTCTACGTGGGCAATGCGTATCGATCAGCAACCGATAGTTCGATCCAGCATAGTATTCGGCAGGTGTTACGCACTGAAATCAATTCTCAGGCATTAGCAGCATTTATCGTGGTTCTGCTGTCCATGCATGGTTGTGTATGCGTGAGGATCCGTGCTTCTAGGTTGATTCCAAGTGCGCCAAAATTTGCCGACGAAAAGTATCGGGACAGTTTGACGATACAGGAAATGTGGGTTCTAAACCTTCTTGTGGATACCGTTTTTGATCAGCGAGACATCGAGCACTTGAATCTACTGTTGACTCGGGTTCCAACGGACACGTGGCTTTGCTTTGTGCTTGATTTCTTCGAGTGTCTGTGTCGTGGTGAATCGTCGATCACGAGTGTCAAGTCTACTTCGTCGGTCGAAACGGTTGCGGAAATATCAGCAGTTGATGCGGTGAAGTGCGCCACGAAACTTTTGTGTACAGTCATCCATGTTACAACACTCAAACCCCCATCATCAGTTCCATCTATGATTTATGTGGATGTATGTCAAAAGAATCTAGAAGCTCTCACACAAGCGCCAGCCGACGCACACGATGCGATAGAAACTGTATTGTATGCGCTTTCTTGTGCGAGAAGTGGATGGGGTGACGAGGTGGTGATCACTGCGTGTCAATCGCAGCACTTCGTATTGCTGTTGCCACGATTCCTCCACGTATTCCACCTCCCTGCTCCTGAACTCAATGCATCGCGCCATCTCTTACTCCAGCTTATTCTACTCCTGGTCAGTTCGGGATCACTTGTCAACGAGTTAAAAGATGCAAATGTTCGAGAAGCGATTGAAAACAATGAGTGCATCCCCGCGGAGGACAAGAACCTACCGATCACGATTTTGGGTCTTCTTGGTTACAACGCAGACCTCAATGTTGAATTCGAGAGAGCGTTACAACGCTTCGAGACGGCGACCGCTACTGACACTCGACACGACGCCCTTGTTTACCTGGTGAATTTCCTTCAATTGTATTCACTGACAGACGAACCGTTGCAAGAGCGATCGATTGATTGTTTCATGCAACACCTCACCGAAGAATCTATTTGTGCGCCAACAGTCAATCATGAGCAGACCACTCGGACGTTGGCCAGTTACGTGACGTGTTTGTCGAAACTTTCACATACAAGAAAGTTTGTTGACCTGTATTGCCATCGATGGAGTGTCGACTCAATTCTGCTGGTCGCAAGCCGACGTTCTCGTTTATCAGATGTCACTGGGTTTCAGGAATCCAGCGTTTGGTCAAAATCACAACTGTGGGACCTAGTGAATATCGCTACGCGCCTGATTGGCACATTGGAGCCTCAAGCATATGGAGCAATTACAGACTCAGTATTTACCAGCTGCATGGCCCTGATCGATGATCTTGGGCGCCACAACATAGAGACGGTGGAACGACTGATTTCGATTTTTGTTTGGGCAAGTGCAAATGTCGACTTTTTTGAGGTCATGTGCCTCCGTGCAGGTCACATGCGGTCTATTGTCCATCTCCTACCATTTGTTTCGTCGGAAAAGGCGTTCGACCAAATTTTCGCATTGCTTTCGATTCTAACAAACCACGTAGCTCGTATAGAGATGCTTGGCGAACTGCTCACTGAATTGCTCACTGCAGTATACAAATACGCAACCACCATCGAGAACACTACTCGTGAGAAGCTACTTCTCTACATTTTGATAATTTTGAAACGGATGGGTGAGGATTCCCTTGCTGGTTCACGAGTGTATGAGTTGGCAATCCAAGTGATATTGGCAAATGTGCGCTCACCCGTTGAAATTGTTTCGAGATGCAGCTGGGACCTTCTGGGGGTACTGACGGAATTGAAACCAGCAATTGTTGCGATCTTCAATTTCGATGGAATCGCCGTTATTCTGCGGGAATACTGCGGCCAAACATCGCACTCGCCGGTCAAGGATACACCTAAGCTTCCAACACGAAAGTCTGCACTTAGCGCCACGGATCGCACCACATCATCACAACTCAACGAAATCACTTATCGTCGAATGGAGGCAATCAAGTGTCTCTCGAAAGCGTGCCGAAAGCACGACGAGGTCCTGCAGAAAATTGGCGAAACAATGGGGATTGGTGCTCATTTATTTCGAACTCTAGTCGGCAGTACTGACGGAGGCAGTGGAGACTATCACCAAAATCAAGAACACGCGGCGCATATCATCGCGAGAATAGCCTCACAAGAGTATTTCCGAGCGTCTCTATTATCACAAGATAATGTGTCATGTCTCATCGAGTCGCTAGAATCTGTTCACCCCAAGATTGTTTTCTTCGCACTGGAAGCTCTGTTTTACTTGTGCGAGTTCTCAATATGTCTCGACGCTCTTGTTCGACACGCTACGGTCCCAGTTCTTGGTCAAATTCTGAACTCGGGAATGGATGCTGAGAGCTCCCAAGGGCAAGCGCAGACTACACTGTACGTCACTGGCTTACTCGCCAACATGTGCTCGAAGAGTAAAGTCGTTTGTCGACGTGTGGTGTCATCCAACCTCGTGCCTCGGATGCGTGAATTCTTACGAGCACCGACCAGTCAGATCCAGTATTATGCCACGTGGATAATCAAGGCGGTCTCCAAGGAAGGAGACCTTGTCAGCAAACTCTACGAGCAGCGCATAGTAGAGGCGCTGGTGTTTCACTTACTCCAATTCGAGGGGACGAGAACTCTGCGCAAGGCATTTGGTGCATTACACAGCCTCATCTCACTGTACAGACCAGGTATGACATTCGTTGAGGAATCTACGCTGCAATCTCTTGTAACCACCACAGCCGAAGCAATCCACCGCCTCACCAGCGCCACCGACGGGCAACGGTGTTTAGCCCGCGGCCTTACCGTGCTCGAGGCCATTGGAGCCCAATCTCAAAAAGAGAAAGACTTGTTATTCTCAGAAAAGGCAGTTGAATTGGCGCTCCAGCTTGTCGATTTTGGCGACAGCAGGGTCAAGGCAAAGGCATTGTGTGTAGTATGCAAATGGCTGGAAGATAATCCGAGGCGTGATCATGTCCGAGAATCCTTCACTGACTCGGCGATTCTGAGCTTGGTTCGAGCAATTTCAGCAGAGAACGCCGATGATGCCCTTTTGACTGCATTGAGCATATTGAACGCGCTCCTTGGCCTCGATGAGGAACTTCGGAGCAAGCTGTCTGCGATGACGAACGAAGTCCTACTTCATCGTGTATCCTCGCTCATGAGCGGATCATCGGCCAATACGCTCAGTGGAGTCCGCCTTCGAGTGCTCAATGAGGTCATCAAATCGCTTGTTGCAATGACCAAAGGAGGCCGAGTTGCAATTGCAGCCTCTTCGAGCATCGAGAATGCATTGGATCCCCTTGCTGATGTGCTTCGCCAGCAAGTCAGTGAGACACTCCGGATGAACGCTCTCTATCTGCTCGTGAACTTTGCATCAGCCATCGAGCTCCGCCCGAGAATGTTCGCCAACGGCACGATGAACCTCCTCATCGCCTTTCTGAAGAGCACGCAGGACGAGAAGCTCACGCAACTCTGCCTCCTGGGGATGGCTCTATTGACGGCTGTTGACTTTTCCAATGCCGTCACCGAGCTACTCGACGCAGTTGATGTCTTGCTCAAGTGTCTTGTCTCCAAGAACCCAAGTGTGCAAGCCAACGCAGTGTGGGTCGTCTCCAATATCTGCCTCGACGGTAAGGAACACTTCAGTATGCGTCGAAAACGGCGTGGGCTGATCTTGCTTTTCCGTCGCGATAGATCAACTGAAGACCGCCATCGCGAGTCGCGGGGCCGCAACGACCTTGCAGGCTGTTCTCAATGAAACGCTGAGCGGCGAGCAAGTGGCCCCAGGGCTGGCCAGCGTCACGCCGAGTGCACGGCCCATCTCCTCCTCGTCCCGCATCCGAGAGTACGCGCCAAAGGCCATCAAGTCCCTCGGGTTCGCGCCGATTGGCAGCAGTAACGGGGACTCGACGGGTCCTCGCTCCTAGGGCCACTCGGCTGCAAACTACCGAATTTCTCAAGCTGTCGGATAAGAAAACCGCTGGACCATCATCATCCTCACGGTCGCAGCTGCATGCTCCATCGCATGCGCGCACGCGCGCACACGCGCGCGTCAAGCGTATTTGAAGTCTGGGCGTGGTCCAAGCCACTAAAAATATGAGGACTGGGCTCAGAGTCGTGAGACGACGTTGCAAGGCTGGCGATGTCCTGGGTGGAAGCCGGGGGCTGCCAGCACCACCACCTGCGTTCGTTTGTGCCTTCCATCGACCTGCACAAGACATCAGCGTCGCATTTCGAGGGCACGACGCGCGAGGCCGATTGCAGCAGCACGGCCGGATCAACAATGGGCGGTGGCGCCTCGCGAGCGACCACGGGCGCGGCCCCCGAGACGCCACGGCGGAGAGCGGCGTCCGTCGCCGAGACCGGGAAGACGACGTCGTTCTCCGGCGCGGTCGTGAGCCCCCGGGCCGCCGCCTCCGCCGGATCCGTTCACTCGAACCGTGGCCAGGAAAAGGCGGAGACGGCCATTGACCAGCGCATCGTCCAGACCCTCCGGGAGCTCAACATGAGTCGACGACAGACCCACACCAAGGTCAAGGCGATGAACTTTGAGCGCATCGCCCTTCGCTTTGGCATGGCCCGGGATGCCTTTTCGACCATCCACTCAATCTACTCCAAGTTCGCGGTGCGTATCGAGCAAGGGGTTCTCTTGTACGTGGGCTGAATGATGGACTGACGTTTTCGGTTCTCGGGGTCACGCAGGATCCTGTGAATGGGCTGAACTATGAGGGTCTGAAAGCGGTGCTAGTCGCGCTTGGCGCAGACATGCAGGAGAATGACGTCCGGGATATCTTTTACGAGTCCGATATGGTCCGCGACAACAGCCTGAGCCACAACGAATTCGTCATCTCGCTGGCGATTAGTCACCTCCTGGGGTTAATCCCGAGTTTTGGGAGCTCACAGGTGATCGTCCACTCGGGGGACACGATACCTCGGGAGGATGGCGCTGGGACCCCCCGGGATCTGAGTCTCATGACGGACGATTCCTCGGTGATGATTGCCAAAACGCTCGATCTCGTGGTCAATGCCTATCTGCTCTTCGACGAAGACGGCAGCGGCACGATCCAGATCAACGAAGTGCGGCAGGTGATGCAAAAGCACAACGAGACGTCCAATCGCAAGCACCTCACGCGCAAGGCCAGTGGCATGTCCACGCAGGCCATTCGTGCCGAGCGGATAAAAGAACTCGATCTCAACAGTGACGGCACGATCACATTTCAGGAATTCGTATTGACATTTCAGAAATGGGTCGGCGTGGATGAGGGTGGAGAGGAAGACGAAGGCTAAGTCGGAGTAGTATCACATGGGTAGTTGCTATTTACTATTGTGCTCCTTCTGGTGTTGCGGGCGTCACCATGGGACATGCACGACCACAGGGGCACGGGGGGACCAACCTTCGCCCCCCCCCCTTTCCTTACATAAATCATAGAACAAACGACCAAATGCCGTGAAACTTGGACTTCGCTGCCCCTCGCTTCCATTGGCGAGACGCTCTGTCTACTTCGTCTTGAGTTTGAGCCCGTCGCGGGTCTTCGCCGCGCGCTCGAGGACGAGATTGAGGATGTAAGGCCACCAAAAACGCGTGGTGCGATCGTAGATCGAGTACACAAAGCAGTACACGACCCAGAGCGTGTACACTGCACATGAAAAACAAAACAACGCACGAGTTTTAGAGCCGCTTTGCCAAGAGACAAACGTGACAAGACACACGTACATGGAAAGAAACTCAGCGTCACCAGTGGCAAGAGGAAACACGAGATGGTCACGCCGAACCACAGGCGGAACACGGCCACCACCGAGCTCTACGTAACAACAACAAAATCATCAAATCATCAAGAATTCTCTGGTGAATGAAAAAGCAACCCGTTCGAATGCGGTTGACGATGATTCCGTTCCATACCGGCAAGACGATGTGCTTTGTGTCCTCCCCCGGCGCCACGGGGAAGGCCTTGTGCTGGATAAAGTGCTCCAGACGGGCGTCCTTCTCCTGGAAGCGGGCGTCGAGGAAGCCCTGAAGATCCTTGTGCGCCTCGGCGTACGAGAACTTTTGGCTGTGGATCGCGACGCTCTCATTCGGCTTCTTCCCCGCGAGGAGGGTCCGCATCGAGGGGATCTCCGTGTCGATCTTGCGATCGTAGCCCATGTCAAACGTCGGGATCTCCCCCGTGTACGATGGGAACGCGAGCGTGAGGTCGTAAATGTCGGGCTGGGCGTCCTGGACCGCATCAAGGATGATCTGCAGCCCCGAGGTCCGCGGGAGGACCACGTGCTTGAACGTCGGGCGGTTGGTCCTGAACGTGGCATTACGGCATTACAACATCAACATTGCCCATGGGCGCGCATGTGGCATGGCATACGACACGTACTTTTGGGCAAAGGCCGTGGCCTTGGTCACATACTCGGCATGGATCGTCGTGCCCTCGGGAAAGAGGACGAGCCAAAAGGGAAAGCCATCGTCGATGAGGCTCTCCATGTACGCGCGGATGTGCGTGGCGTCGTGGTCGATGCTCCGGCGGAGGAAGAGGAACTCAAAGAGTCGCATCCCCCAGCCGATGATCGGCACGTACTTGAGCTGGTCCTTGAGGACGATCTTGATGTTCCCGGCCCCACGGAGGTGCCGCGCCGCCTGCCAAATGTACCACCAGTCGGCGTCGACCTGGTGGTTCGCGAGGATGATCACCGGCCGCGACGGGTCCACGGGGAGCTCCCCGCTGCAGCAGCGTCACATCATACGCGGGTTAGTCGTGTTCCATGATCGTCGTGAGTGGCGTGTGCAACGTACGTGAGCGTGAGCGCGGTCTCGGGGAAGCTCGAGGCCGCGACGTCAACCCAGAGCGCCTGGACCGAGCCCATGAAGCGGCGGTACAGGCCCGTGTCGAAGGGCCGGACAAAGACATAGAGCGCAAACTGCGCCGCATTGAGGATCGCGCTGTTGCAGAGGATCCACAGGAGGTGGAGCGCCGAGTAGATGTGGACGATCATCGTCGTCGTTGATGGTCGCGGTGGTGGCGTGGCGCAAAGCGGCGGTCGCTGCTGGAATTGAGCGAATGCAGCGCGCGCGCGTGCGATCACGGAATGTGTCGGAGAGTGAAGCGCGGGAGCTGCTGCTGCGGCGTTCGGCGTTCTGGAAGCGCAATGCTTTCGTTGGTCGAGTCACACTCACGGTTAGAAGAGATCCGTGTTTTGGGTTTTGTTGACGTTTACACATCGCCCCCACTATTGTGAAACCCAAAGGAAAACCCCACACGAACCGTCGTCGAAAACGGGGTAGGGAATACCTTCAATAAAGGGTTAATGTTTGAGCCAAATCGGGGTTCAAAGACAGCTGTGTGAGACTAAATCGGACTGCCGTCGAGAGATTGTTTAGTTTGCGAATGCACGGGATCACAGCGAGCAATGTATGGTGTCGAGCTCCGATGGCGCGCTGTGGTGCTCCATTACTTGTACGGCGCGCCATGCGAGCAAATCGCTCGATTGCTGGGTGTTTCCGGCCGTGCTGTCCGTGATTGGTACGCTCTATTCAAGCGCACCGGCCACGTTTTGCCAATGGGGCGAGTCAAAAAGAAACGCCATTCACCAGAGATTCTTTCGTTCACATCGGCTTATGTGAAAGACCACCCATGCTTCTACGTTGAAGAACTGCAACACGCATTAAAGGCAAGATTTCCGGAGTTACAGACGGGCTTGTCGACGAGCGCCTTACTTCGGATGCTTCGGTTTGATCTACAACTCTCGCGGAAAGTACTCGAGCGCCGTGCTCGGGAGGCATCACCAGCCGAAGTCGCGTCTTACTTGGCAAAGATGCGGTCATTTTATCGCTACCCAGAGCAGCTATTGTTTATTGATGAGAGTTCAAAGGATGGGCGTTCCAGCATGCGGCGATATGCTTGGTCCAGGCGTGGCTCTCGAGCTGTTGTGAGGCTCCCATTCCGGCGTGGGATTCGTGTCTCGATTTTTGCTGCTTGCGATGTCCGCGGGTTCGTTGCCTGGGAGACTACTCGTGGAACATTTACCCGTCGCACGTTCCACAAAGCGTTTATACGGAAGGTTGTTCGACATCTAAATCCATGGCCGATGCCTCGATCGATTGTCGTGCTTGATAATGCACGAATTCACATGTACAAGGAACTTGAAGATGCAATTCATCGCTGTGGGGCAATGCTCGTATATCTTCCTCCCTACTGTCCCCAACTTAATCCTATTGAAGTTATGTTCAGTAGGTTGAAAGCATGGCTACAGCGATATGCAAATTTGGCGTTTGGCTTGTACCCAGAAGCCGTGCTTGAGGTCGCAATGAGTGCCTGTATGACACGCGAACAGCATGGAATCAACATTTTTCGTCACTGTGGGTACCTGCATGGTGCCATTTCAGACCCTGTATTCAACCAAGAATCAACATAGCACGACGCAAATATTAAGAAATGATGAATAATTACCTTCGTACACTTGCTGCGTGACACTATGGAGAGTTGTGATCAGTGTCCTCGACGTCTTCCGGTGACTGCGGTGGCTCAAACGAACGAAAGATGCCTTCTGCAAGAAAATCGTAATTCGGTAAACCGAGAACACCACGAAATTCAGCAACATCAATTGCCATCGGGATTTCATCCGAGCCCGCCAATCGAATCTTGACAATTTTGAATCTAGCAGGCCGCGCTTGCTCGCGTTCATGAGCTTGAGACTCGCGCATCTCATCCAGGTGCCTGAGCTGATGAAACGTTGCGTTGTCAGGGAGGACTACTGGTGTTGTGTCGGGCTGACGAGCATGAGTGGTGGCCCAATGGGTCCGCGCCATCTCGCCCACATGGATTTCCGGTCGCTCTTGAAGATATTGCCCGATCTGAACCAGCGAATTGGCGATGCGTGGGTTCGTAGCACGGCGAACCCCCGAGTCACCAATTGCTGCTCTGGCGGCAAACACGAAAACCTCCATTACGAATGGGCCAACATCTTTCTTCCGCTTCCTGTGGTTTGCTTGTGCAACGGCAATTGATGCAATGAAGTTGTCTTGGGAGAGTGGAATGAACCTGGCCTGGGTCGCTTGCGCACTTGGCTTCAAGTAGATTGTAGGGTCGGTGCGATCAGTCTGCTTGGGGTAGGTTGCAAGGGCCGCATTCGCGCGGGCCTCAACCAAGCCGCAAAAACTATCAAAAGTACCGGATCCCTCATCCCACTCGAGTCTATGGTCGTTTGGATCGACAATGCTCGTTCTGCTGGTTGTGGCCACCGCACCAATCCTGACAGTCACCAGGATCTGCATCTTGCGCGTGTATATGTGTGTCCAGCCCCAGAAACCCCAGCGTTTAGTGGGGAAACTGAACGACTGTTCACAAGATCGATCGCATGATCGATCTGGCAGCCACATGATCGACTCCAAGTTGGCACACAAATACGAGCCTAATATGGAGTTGAGTCCTATAAATCAGGGTAGGCTCTCACATATATATACTAAAACAGAGTGGGCCACTCTATAATCGACCGTGATGGGTCACTTTTACAATTGAATTGGCAAAAAATTGTGGTTTTCACAATAACGTTTCCCCTAATTTCGTGATTCGGAGAAGAACTGAAGCATTCTGGCGTTCAATGATAAAATAAACAAAACAATACAAAAAAAGAAGAAACGAAAAAGTTCAACGTTGGGGCTGAAGAGGTGACACGAAGGTGACCCCAATTTCACGTCGTTTCACACTTTGTTGTTTTTTTTTGCTTGTCAAAAACCGAAAGGTTGTGGGCAGCATTGACATGATGGGCCATGATGAAGATGCCACGCTGCTGCTCCAGCGGCGGCTCCATGCGGTGGGTGCCGCGTGGTTATCTGGTCCATTTTCGAAGAATGTTTTGTTTCTTCTTCTCGTCGATTGCTCACGGTGATGATGATGCCACCACCGTCTCGGTACCGGTAGCTGGAAAGCGCACGGGCCCGGGAGATGAGCGCCCACGGTGAGCACGTCCGTCAGCTGCAGGCGCAAGCGGACGCCGCGCGGGCGAGTGAGAAGGAGCTCCAGCTCCTCGTCGCCCGGCTCCGTGCGGAAAGGTGCCGCCTGGAGGCCGAGAGCGGCGCGGCCGCCACGAGGGCGAAGGAGCTCGAGGAACGCACCGCGTCGTGGGACCATCGGCAGCGATGGGTGCGTGCATTGGATGAAGCAACGAGGAAGGCCGTTGATATCAGGAACTGATGAGGCGACAATGGTCCATGCAGCTGGAGGAGGACTGGAAGCAACGGCTCCGGGCAAAGGAGGAGGAGATCGAGCGACTGCGTGCGACAATGGAGGCGGAGAAGACGAGTGGGAACGAGGCGGAGAAGGAGGTAAAACAAGTCGAAACTCTGTTTTTTCTGCTCCTCGTTTGGAAAAACATGGACAAAACCGACCAAATCGCTTGATGGTTGCAGCGCATCGCATTGGTGGCGCGCATCGAGGCGATCGAGCGGGAGACGCAGCGGATACAACTGGAGCGCGATGACGCGAGGGCGGCTCTTGATGGACGGGTACGGAATGTGCGCCGTTTGACGACTCTATGACGGCGAAGAGTGGAAGCGGGTGACAATCAAAATGCAACACGACAGAGTCAGACGATCGTAGACCTCAAGGCCACGATATCGTCACTCGAGAATCAGGTTCACAGGAGCCAAGCCAAGGTCGACGAATTGGTAACGTGAGGCATGCGGCACCGGTGACGGACCGGGTGAGACAACGTTGATGTATTCCACAATCCTAACAATTCGGTGTGCTCATGCAGCTCATGACCGTCGATCAGCGGGCGAGTGATCTCAAGACTGCGAGAGGAATCTCGGACGAGCTAATGGCGGAGAATGATCGACTGCAAGTGACGCGAAGTCGAATCATCACGTGGAAACGCCGCAACTTTGCCGTTGAGGAGGCAAGGCGAGCGCGAGCAAATACGTTTCTTCGGTGGAAATCGTTGATGCTCGAAGGCAAAGCCAGTCGCTGTCACAACACGAATCTTCAAGCTACAAAAGCCCGCAATCGTCTGGAGCGAGTCGATCGCTGCATTCGCGATCGATTATCGAGCACCAAGCTCGCTCTCAATGGCCTCAAATCGTGGCTCCAAATGCAACAACAAGACTTTGAAACGTGGCATGAGCGCGAGGTGTCTGCGATCACCTCTCAGGTACGTTCTCCATTTGCTGAGGATGATTTGACAAAGCGCAGTGACATTTGATCCCGTGCAGATTATCGAGCGCGTTCGCGCTCGCCAAGGCGATCAAGACCGCCAACTTGCTCTACGGGAGGCGGAGATGAGTGAAGAAATGACCCAGCTCCGAGCCTCCTGTGCGACGAGCGTCGAGAAGGCTGAGCATCGACGTGATCAGACTCGTCGACGCCACAAGAGGCAGCGATCGGCATTACTGGCGCTCATCGACCTGGGCCGGCAGCGACAATTGGCGGCCGTGGCATTCCACGTGCGTGGTGATCTCCTACTGTCCTCGAAGCATTTTCGATTATTGTCTGGTTGACGAGTGCTGCTTGGGTGTTGTTCGCGTTGCGATAGGGCTGGAAGGACATTTATCTCCGTGATGTCGTTGCCCAGACAACGCACGCAGTGATGGTGGCGCGGGCCGCTCGAGCGCTCGTGTCGCCACATCTATCGACCACGGAAATTGCAATGGTGGCCCCGATGCCAGCCCCCACGACGACGATAACATCGCCCAGATCGTCCTCCGCTTGGAAAAAGCCCAGCATCTCGATCAACGCCACGCTAGGCAGCAGCAGACACGAGGCGGATGAGGCGGCGGCGGCGGCGGCGGAGGAAGACGCGCTGTGGCATCGCTGGCGGCGGCTCACGCCCACGGCCAACTCACGCAGTCGGCCCCCACAAGTCGCAGCTCCGCGAGCTCGCCCGACGGTGGCCACGGGGACAAGCAGCACCCACCCACGACGGGCGAGCATCGTCTAATTGGCAGATCAGCTTCGGCACACGCATTCGTTCACGTACCCGATGTCGAGGATCTTATCCCTTGCCCACCATATTTATAATCGTTTTCAATAGGAGAAATAGCGAGAGATGCTCGGGACCGTGTGCGCTCGTTCACGGCCGTAAGCCGCATGGGTCGCTGTGTGTGTGTGTGTGTGTGTGTGTGTGGCGTCTGGTGCATGCGAGGACGGGTCGCTCTTTTGCGAGACCACCGATCCCCGCGTTGCGCGTGTAGTGTCTTTGGTGGCGACCATGACCACGACGTCCCCGACGAAGGCCCGACCGCTCTTCGACTCGCCCTCCAAGTACGGCGTGCACCCGACGATCGGGGCCTTCACGCCGACCGAGCGGCGCTTCCAGTGGCAGGACGCGAACAACCCGACGGATGCCCTGTATGCGTTGCCCACGTCCATCGGCACGGGCCCGAAGAAGAGCTTTGGGACCTCGACCCGGGAGGACTGGGACGTGAACCGCAAGCGCACGGACGACTGCGCGGGCCCGGGCTCGTACCGCGCCGTGGACTCGTGTGGACGGCAGCCGAGCTCGCTCTGCCGCAACGCCAGCGTCACGGCCTTTGAGAACGCCCCGCGCTCACCGCTGCGGAGCGACGCGACGCCATCCCCGGGGCCCATCTACGAGCTGGGGACGTCGATCGGCATGAGCCCGACGGCCAAGTTCGGGACCTCCAAGCGGATGCCCCTCAGTGGCAAGGCCGAGGGCCCCGGGCCCAATGTCATGCTCAAGAGCTCGTTCAAGGACGCCCGACAGGGCGTCGCCCCGACCTTTGGGACCGAGCGGCGCATGCGCCCGACGACCGGGAGCGGCCATGGCGCCGGGGCGGCCCCGGGGCCGATCTACGATCTCACGTCGACGGGCTTCCACACAGGCGCCAATATCACCTTCAGCAAGGCCAAGCGCTTCTGAGGGGCCTTTTGTAGTAGGAGGAAGCGCAACCTCCGCAGCAACCAACAACCAGCAACCAGCAACGAGCCCTAACGAACAATGCAACTGCATCCATTTTGTGCTTTCTTCCTCATGCATCATTTTCAGAGTTGTCTTTTGTATCATTTGACTTTGGGTCAAGAAACACAACGCTTCCGCAGGTGGCACGCTCAGATCGCATTACACAAGTGGTCTCCGGGTTTCTTTAAGAAAAAAGGGCACTCGTCATGGGCACCGAGCGACGCACTCGTTCAGCGAGACCGCGGCGCGACGAGCCCTTTTCCACAATGGCGTCCCTCCCCCTTACATCAACTCCAACTTGATCTCCTTGGCGGCCTTGAAGTCGGCATCCTCCAAGCCGAAGCGCTTCATGTACGCATCGAGATCGGCCTGGAGCTCCTGCTGCTCGGCCTCCGTGAGCTTGATGAGCTGGCCCTGCTTGGCCTCGAGCGACTCGGCGTAGGCGCGGAGCTCCTTGGCAAAGAGCGCGGCGACATCGTCCTCCTTGTCATCGACGTTGGCCTCGCCGAGGACATCAAGGGCGTGCTTGAAGGCAGCGGCCTTGACGTTCTTGTCGCCCTTCTCGAGGACCGCACGGACCTTGGTGGTGGCGTTGCTGACCATGGCCTTCTGGAGCTCGAGGTCATAGCTGGCCTCGATCTGGCGGATGGCCTCGAGGTTCTTGACAAACGTCTCGCGGGTCTTGTGACGGAGCTTGTAGCCCTGGACCTCGCACATGAGCTCGACGGCGGCCTTGTGGGCCTCCGCGACGGCGGCAATGTCCTCGTGGATGTTGAGCATCGCCTTGTGCGTCTCGAGCGTCTCCTTGGCGAGCTGGATGTTGGCGTCCTCGACGGCGTTGTGCTCGCTGTGGGGTGGACACACAGACACACACAGACACACAGTCCCAAGAATGAGCATTGGATGGCTTTTCCTCATCGTGGCAGTGGATCTGCCAACACGCGTGGCGGCATTTTTACCTGAGGATGGCCGCCGAACGGGCGTCAAAGTACGAGGCGATGGCATTGCCGCCAAACTTGTAGACCGACGTGCAGAAGAGGAAGAAGCACGCGGCGAGCTGCGATTCCTCGTTGAGGACGTAGACGCCCTTCTGGAGGATCGGGACCGAGAGCGCAGCGATGAGCGGCGCCGAGACCTTCCAGTCATCGAGGCCATAGCTCGCGAGGAGCCCCGGGTGCACGGCGGCGGCGGCGGCGGCCTTGTCCTCCTCCTGGCGCGGGGCGCTCGTGTGGAGCGCGGCGGTCGCGCGGAGGCCCGGGGCCTGGGCGAGGGCGCGGCTCGAGGCGAGCGCCTGGCGGAACGCGACGCGGGACAGCATGCTTGTTGCTCAGTGGTCTCTCGTAGTGATCTCCTGTGGGTCGAAAAGAGCAAACCGGCGGCAGGCGGGCGGCCGTCAACAGCTCACACACACACACGCACAGCGGAGGGGAGGGGAGGGGCTCTCAAGGCACGCGCCCCACACATCAAAAGAGGAGGGGGAGAGCCACTCGATTGTGAGGGGAGGGCAACGGACGGGCGCCATGGGGGCGACATAAGAAACATAAGCACTCGGCGAACCTTCGGTCGACCACAACGTTGTCAGGAGGTTGGGGGAAACGAGTGGTTATATACACGAGCATAACCTACAGTATACTTATACAGCGTATACCAGGGGCTTATATCTGTGACATGTGACAGCCTTGAAGTGACTTTCCCATGTGCTCAATGGCCTCCCCCCCAGTCCATCGAGTAATTGGCCGCGTCCCGCATCACGTGACAACGCAATGCGCGTGTTTGCACGACCATAGCAC
>JAADYI010000171.1:0-26864 GCA_023338185.1 Lagenidium sp. CBS 127285
AGAGAGAGAGAGAGAGAGAGAGAGAGAGAGAGAGATCCGGACACCCCCGCCCTTCCGTCCACAATCGAGCTGAAACGCGGTGCCCGTTGTCTGTCGCATTGAGATTTTGTGCTTGTTCTGTGTGCGTTGTCTACCGTCCAGCGATCCCCGGCTGCGAGAGACCAAAGCGCGCGTCCTCGATGTCCCACGAGTAAAACCAATTGCGAAAGGACCCGCAGAGGACGACCTTCTCGAGCATCGCGAGATCCCAGTCCCCCCTGACCGACATGAGCAGCGCCGACAGGGGCGACAACGTCGACGACGTCGTTGCGTCCAGCTCAGAGCGCTCCCCCGCGCGGAGTTGCTCGAGTTGTCGGCAGTAGGGCGTCCCTGAGGCAAAGATCCGATAGACGGGCCCCGTCTCGTCGAGAGTGCGTCGGAGGAAGGGGTCGACCCACGCCTCGAACCACTCGACGCCGGTATCGGAAAGCTCGATGAACTCGAGCGATGGTGAGATCGCCCGGACGTCGGCCGGCAAGCGCGTGACGTTGGTGTGGCCAAGGCTGATATATCGCAGATTGGGATTCTCCAGGGCCTCCGCGGGAATCTCGGCAATGGGGTTCCCATCGACGCCAACGTCCACGGGGCTCAGTCGCACGAGTGACTCGGGGTAGACCGTCAGCGCCCCGAGCTCGAGGAAGATCGCGGTGCCTTTGTTCCAGATTGTATCGAGATCGTCCGGTAACTCGGCAAGGTTGGTGATGCTCAGCTGGATCTCGTTCAGCTTTGGGGGGAAGGGCCTCGACGTGAGCCCCGGGGGGAGCCTCCCGTGCGGAAACTGCACGCGGATGAGCTGCAGGAACTTGAGACGGGGGTGCGCATCGGCAGTCAGCCCGGCGTCGACGTCCCAGCGCTCGATTGTCGA
Source organism: Lagenidium sp. CBS 127285 (assembly GCA_023338185.1). NCBI lineage: Eukaryota > Oomycota > Peronosporomycetes > Pythiales > Pythiaceae > Lagenidium > Lagenidium sp. CBS 127285. The sequence continues at coordinate 905 of JAADYI010000171.1, forward strand.
GTTGTAGAGCTTCACCCCAGTGAGCTGCCCAAAGTTCCGGATGTGCGGGGAGATGTCAAGGCGTGAGCAGTGCCGAACGACAACTCGGAGGACGACGGGGGCTTCCAGGGTCGCAAAAATCTGCTCCAAGTCGGCTCTCGAGCCATTCATCAGCAATCGATCGCATCGAATGTTGACAACCGCGCACGCCGGCGAGGACACGGCCCATGGGCGAGGCTGAAGGAGGCAGTTGGGCACCGGAGTCGCCATTTCTGAGTGAACCTGGAGAATCACAATCACCAGCCCCCACAGGAAGAACGCCACGAGGTGCCAGGACTTGGCCGTGTGTTGTTGAGGGTTGTGCTTCTTCTCGATGAGGTCGGTGACCGTTGGTGAACGCGAAAGGTCCGGGGCCAGCCCGACGCTGATGCTGGGTTTTAATCGGAGAAGGCTCTTGATGGAGCTCATGGCGCTCGAGAGGCCCACGAGGAACCACACTCGGTTCGCGAGATCCCACCACGACGACACGACAAATGTCCGGAGATCGGTCATCACGCTCACAATGAAGACGTCGTCCTGCCAGAGCTCCTCCGAGGGATTGAAGATGCCGACGTACCAGACAAACACGATGCACGGCAAGGCCACGGAGCACACGAAATCCAGGACCGCATCCAGCACGAGACAGAGCAGGCGACCCCGGATCTCATTGTGCCGGTTCGCGTGATGCACGAGCGCGTGGGTCCAGCAGTTGAGCACCAAGAGTCCGACAAAGCCACGGTTGAGCCATGGGCGGGAGATCGAGAAGCTCATCTGGTACGCCTGGTACGTCTGGAGCCCGGTCTCGATGGCCTCCCGTGTGAGCATGAGCGAGTGGTAATACGGCCGGTCGACCCCAAAGAGTCCCCGGCGGCTGAGCAACGTCTCGAAGAGCCATGCTGCCCCACGGCGTGTTGCGCGCAGCATCGGGCAGAGGAAATGTCGTATCACCGTGATGGACTCCAGGCGTTGGGCCCACCCGTTGTTAGTCATCGTGGCGGCCGAGAGCACCCGCGACGACTCCCTCATGGACGTCCGAGTCCTGAGGCGATCATCGAGCCGAAGCACTAGTCGACGGCGCCGACACGAGCGCCAGATCATCGCTCCGAACGAGTAGATGTGCGGAATCCCCGCAATGAGGAAGGCCCCGGCGATGGTCTGGTGATTGCGGGTCCCGAGGCCCAGGGACATGTACTGGAGAGCCTGGTCCAGGTACGTCCCCGGCAAGATCAGGAAGGCTCCGGCGATGCCGATGACGTAGAGGACGACGACGAGGTGCAGGAGGAGGAGGATCAGCCAGCAGCCGATGAAAGTCCACCGGGGAAGATAGGCGAACGCCGGCGGGTGCTGGGCCCCGAGGAGCTGGAGCGAGCTCCGTCGTCGACTGTTCCCGCTCTGCGGCTGGGGCTTGGGGGCGATCGCCGTGACCATTGATTTTTGATCGCACGAGGACTCACCGGTTCTGGTCAAGTGAGTGGCGTCTCCGCCTCAGGGCCCCGCGCTTTCGTTATCACAAAGCCCATCGCCGTCCGTCGGTATTTTCAGTTTGTGGGTGGTGCTCGTTGGGACGTGGTGGCATGAGAAGGTGGACGATTCTGACACCGCGGCTTGTTGTGCCTCGAGCCTTCCGCTGCAAGTGCAGGGCCTCGAAACGCAGGAAGCGCAAGCAGAGGAGGTGCGGGGCCGCACATCCGGGGACGATCCCTCACTGAAGAAGCCCCAGCGGCCGCCCGCCGTGACGTCGCGTTGTTTGAAGTTGGTGTGCTATTTGACTTCGAGACCAACATGAGAGCGCCCCCTTAATACTCACTAGTGTACAATCGTCCCATTCCCCCGCCAGGGGCGCGGGGAGCTGGTGCCATTTAAATACTGCGATGGCGTCGTCGACCATCGATCGCAAAGTGGCGCCGTGCTCTTCATAACGCGACGGCGATCGGGCCGTCGTGCTTGGTGGCGTCGAGGAGCAGGCGCCCAAGGGATTCGAGCTGGGCGTGGAAGACCTCGAGCTCGAGGGGCGAGGTAAAACCCCCCGCGGCCCGGACCTGGACGGTCTTGAGCACGGCGTGGGGGGCCACGTCCTCGAGGGCCCGGGTCACGGCCATGGTGTCGATCTCGCGTGCGTGCAAACTCACGAGGGCAAAGCGCCCCGTCACAGGGTGCGCGAGGAGCTCCGTGGCGAGGGGCCCCGCGTACAGGCGCTCGCGGCAGATGCACTCGATGGCCCCTCGCTTAGCCCCCGCGCGGCCCGCGAGCGAGAGATTGGCCGCGGGGGCCCCAAGGACCTGGACGTTGGTCGTGGGGTCCCGGAAGAAGGCCGCGAGGGTCGGGAAGAGCACGCTGCAGAGGACCTCGACGTACGTGAGCGTGTGGTCACTGACGACGAAGACCGGGCCGAGTGTCGCCGCGAGACGCAGGAGCTCGAGAGCCGCGTGTTCGATGGCACTGAGGGCGACCTGGAGCTCGGGCGTCCGCTGGTACTGCTGCGCGGCGACGTCGAGGCCCTGGGGGGAGGCCGTGAGCCCGAGACGGTCGCGGAGCCACTGGGTCGGCACGAGGACGTTCTCGAGGTGGATGACAAAGGCCTGTGGCTGCTGTTGTTGAGTGTGCTGTTGTTGCTGTTGCTGCGAGAGCGCCGCCGATTTTTGCAGGAGCATGGCCGCGAGGGTCTCGAGTTGCTGCTGCTGCTGCTGCATGGGCGCGGCGAGGAAGCCGAAGAGCGGGCTCGAGGTCGACGGCGGGCGATAGAATGAGGCCATCGTCGGAAAAGGAACGCGTGTGTTGCGTGTGTGTTTTGGTGTTGGGCAATTGGGGAATGTGATCTTGGGAGCTGGAACAGGAAAAAAACTCAAATCGAGCAGTGTCCGCATGACCATCACTCTGTACCGACAATCACTCACGTTCGTGAATGGGACCTGAGAAAGCCTTGGGACTGCAATGCATCGACGCACGCCGGTGTGACAGAATGCTCCTCTTGTCTACCATACTGAGACTCCAAGGGGGTCATTGTTGACGCACGAGTACATGTAGCATCGATATGACCACTGTGTGCTCGGCCAGTTGTTGGAGGAGGGGCGGGAACAATCGCCGCAGTCCGCAAAAGTGGGGGACGCCAGTTTTCATTTTTCAGGCCGTTGACATGGCGGCACCGCCGGTACGGCGCGGAAACATGGCGACGACATCCACTCTGTGGTTCCATGCTGGATCAGGATTCCAGTTCTTACGGGGAAGTTGCCGTTGCGCTTACAGGAATCGGCATCAGGACCGTGACTTGAACACTTGTGTGTGAGGAGATGATGGGGTTGAAGAATGCGTGTGACTCTGCTGACACGGATATGGCTACACTCGCGTCATTACAGTTCCCTGACCACAGAGCACAATCCATTGTCACTGGATTCCGTCTAGCGGGCATGAGCGTGTCTGGGTCTTGGTTAACTGTAAACTCGACCAACGTCCAATGACACTACGGTATCTCGACGACCCCGGGCGCACGTCAAGCACGCTGGATCAATTCCAGAGAGAATAACACGGATCGGTTCCTTTCCATCCCAAAATCGCTCCCATTTTGTCGTATCATACATAGTCTACATCACACGCTACACCACGCCAAAACCAACCGCCGCTCAGAGGTTGTCCAGCTCGAGCTCCTCATTCACGGCGTTGATGAGCCCACGGAGCTGCTGGTGGAAACTCTCGAGGGACGCGACGGCATCGCCATCGCCGGTCACGGGCATCTGCACGCTCTTGACGACGGCATGCGGGGCAATGTCCTTGACCGCCGAGGACGCGAGCACGTCGAGCTCGTCGGCGCTGATGGTGATGAGCCGGAACATGCCCGTGTCCGGTCGGAGGAGGAGCTCCACGGAGGCCGACTCGCAGCAAATATTCTGGAACGCATCGACCTTCCACTTGGCCTTTTCAAGCACGGGCATGGCCTTGTCCGGAATCCCGATGACCTTGACGCGCCCACCGCAGTCGCCGAGGGCCTGTAGGAGGCGAGGGAAGAAGGCGGCGCACATGGCCTCAACAAACGCGACGGTCTCGTCCGTGAGGATGTAGACGGGACCGGCGGCCGCAGCCCGGGTGAGGAGCTCGAGGATCTCCTCCTCGAGCTTGTGCATCGACTCGCGGAGCGTGGGCATAGACGCGCAGCAGAAGCGCGCCTGCTCGACGCCCTCGAGCGTCGGCGTGAGCCCGATCTTCTTGGCCATCCACTGGATCGGCACGAGGACGTTCTCCCAGCTCATGACCCAGGCCGTGCGATTGAGGTTGAAGCCACCGACGCCGTCACTGCTCATCATCTCGAGCATGTCAAAGTCCGAGTCCATCCGCTTGAACGGAATCGCCTTGTACGCCTGGAGCTGGCGGACCCAGTTGCTGGTGCTGGATGGGAGGAGCGGGGAGGACATGATCACGCAGCTTGGTCGTGAGGGCTTAAGTGGAGTGGCCGAGGGGAGAGCAACAAGACAGTGGTTCCGCGCGGAGAGCAAGTTTCGATTGTGGGAGGGCTGGATGAGTTTGGACCGCTCGTTGGGGACATCTCTCAATTGCGTGAGTCGACAGAGGAGCAGGCCCTCCACGTCATCCCTCCAACAGGTATGGACCATCATCGTGACTTGTGCTGGACGTCGCAGAGGAATACGATTGGATGTAAAAGTTTATCCTGGTCAGTGATTGGTTAAGAGGCGGGAACGTTCACCACTGTCTGACCAGCACTCTGTCATGGGTGTACTGATTCATGTTGCGTTGTTCGCGACATTTCACTGGAACTTGATTTTTGTATGACGCTCATTTGTAATGTTATGAAAACAAATTTGCAAAAAACGCACGCCTGCGGTATCTGCGCTGATACCGTCCTACCTACCCAAACTCACAAGGCCCACGCATTTCTCTCTTTCTTCAGACTACACACGACTGTGCTTCTTCATCTTCGGAGGACCGATCTCTCTCAGAGGCTGTACTCGTCCCGCTCGAGCAATGGCGGGGCTGGGTGGTTCTTGAAGCTGTTCTGGCTCAGGGCGAGCTTCTCAAACTGCTTGGCCTCCTGGTCGAGTTGCAACTCCGGGGTGAAATCGAAGTCCTGGAAGAGCCGACGATCGTCCTTGCCATTGTTACCAGGTCGAGTGACCTGCTGCCCGGGCTCCGTGTCAAAGATCTCAAACCCGCGCTCAATATCCGAAATCTCCTGGTCGGTAAACGCCTGTGGGAAGTTGGACGTGTCCGGAATGCCCGAGGGGTCGACCTTGGTCTTGGGGCGGAACGGCGGCGCCAGCTCCCTTCGCTTCATTCGCTCCCAGTCCACCGTACTGAAGAACGGGTGTTCCTGCAAAATACACACGATAATTGTAATCAGTCATCCTTGACGCCATCGAACGAACCATGGCCCACGAAAACCTACAAAGATCTCCTTGTCCCCACGCGGTCCCGAGCCAAGGCGCTGCTTGGGGTCACGGTGAAGAAGTCGCTGGATGAGATCGCGGGCGTTCGACGACAGATAATCCGGGATAACGAGGTGGCCACGAAGAATGTTGTGGAAGAGCTGCTTCTTGTCGTTCGTGTAGAATGGTGGCAACCCCGTCAGGAGCTCGAACAGGAGCGCCCCGACCGAGTACCAATCGAGAGCAAAGCCATGACCCGAGCGCGAGAGCATCTCCGGGGCGAGATACATCGGCGAACCGCAGAACGTGTTGGCGGACGTGTGGTCCTTGATGCCCTCCTTCGAGATGCCAAAGTCCGTCAAGAGACAGTGCCCATCGAGATCCATGACGACATTCTCGGGCTTGAGATCACGGAACACAATGTTCTTCGAGTGCAGGTGCGACAGCGCCAGCGCAATCTCACCAATGTAAAAGGCCGCTTCCGACTCGGTGAAGGCCTTGCGGCGAGTCAGCGCGGAGAGCAGATCGCCACCACCGCAATACTCCATGACCAAAAACAACCGATCTTGAGACTGGAACGCATAGTACAATGTCACAATGTACGGGTGGTCCGAGCACGCCTGCAGCGCCGCCTTCTCCGTGTGGATGTACTGCGCCTGGTTCTTCTGGACAATGGCCTGCTTGTTGTACGCCTTGAGCGCATACCACTTGTCGCGGTTCGAGCCCTTGCCTCGGACGAGGTAGACCTTGGCAAATGCACCACGTCCCAAGACCTTGACAAACTCAAAGTCCCGTGGGCCCAAGGCGAGATCCTTCTGGTACTTGTTCTTGAACGCCACATGCGCAACCTGGGTATCGTTCGTGTCGCGGTTCTCATTACGCGGGCGAGGGGGCTGCGACGGGTTCGTGGCCGCCAACTGCGCGCCGCTACCGAGGAGGACACGGATCGGGTGGCCAATGGGCGAGAGGTGCACCGGAAGCGAGCCACTGGCGTTGGGCACATCAATGCGCGCGCCGTTGGCAATGAGGATCTTGGCAATGGCGATGTTGCCAACCTCCGCGGCCATGTGGATCGCGCCGTTGCCCTGGTAGTCGGTCGTGTTGGCATCCGCCCCAGCGCTGAGGAGCTCCTCGACGCATCTGCACGACCACAGCAAAAGTCATTTAATGCATGTCCATCAGTCGGTATCAATGTCTGAGGTTGTTGCACAACGTACTTGACGTTGCCCGCCTGGCAGGCCAGGTGGAGGGGCGTGTAGCTATCGCCATTCCGGGCCGTGTGGTCGGCCCCACGGGCGAGGAGCTCCTTGACAATGTTGGCGTGGTTCATCCGTGAGGCCAGGTGCAATGCCGTCGCCTGGTTGATCCCGACGCCGTTGACATCGACCACATTATCTCGGAGCAACGTCGAGATGAGGTGCCAGTTGCCAATCTCCGCGGCATCAAAGAGCTGAATCTGCTTCTTCTTGACATCGCGAAGATCGAGAATCATCTGCGGGGCCGCCGAGCGGAGCCCGCGACCGGGCATCGGTGGCTCGGCAGCCATGGACCGGCCGCCGTTCATCTCGAGCTCGTGGATGATCTGGTCCTTGACCGTGAGCTGTTCGCGAAGCTGGCGGTTCTCCTCGAGGAGCTGCTTGATGACCATGTCCTTGGGGTCGGTCGACTTGTCCGCGCCGCGGACAATCTCATGGTCCTCGAGGATGCTCGGGCGCGAGTAGTCCTCCATGCCGCCGGTCGGTGGGGCCGGTGTGGTCGAGAACATGGGGCCCTGGCTCTCGTGGAAGCTCCCGCGGCCGCCGCCCTGCTGCGCGCGCTTGAGGGCCTGGACGTGGGCCCGGATTGACTTGATCCAGTCCTCCATGTCCTTGGCCGTGCTGGCCTGGGCAAACATGCGCTTGCCCGGGGTCACGACCTCAAAGCAGTTGGCCTTGTCGTCAATGTTGCTCTTGCGGACGACCGTGTCCGGGGTCAGCTCGAGCTCGCCCTTGAGGTGGACAATGTCCTCATTGCCCGTCTTGAAGAAGCCCCCGCCTTGCTTGTAGTACGACAAGTGGCCCTCGGCCAGGACGAAGAAGCGCTCCTTCCAGTTGGCAAATGCATCCATCGACGACATCGCGCGCTTGGTCAGGAAGCCCGTCTTGCTCGCGACAAAGCCATTCGGCGAGCTCGCGCCGCCGCTGCCCCCGAGGGGCCCGCCGCTGCCGCCAAAGACCACCTCCGACTCCATGACCCCGCGGCTCGACGACGCCTGGCTCTTGAAGCTCGAGGCATTGCCGATCGTCGCGCGGTTCATGTACGGCGACGTGGCCTGGGGGCTCTGGCTGTAGTAGCCGCCATTGTTCCCACCACCGCCCCCGTAGGTGCTCGTGTCTTGGCTGTTGCCGCGCCGCCGGGCCGATTTGGAGAAGCGCATGCCGAGGCTCTGGCGGCCACTGTCATTGGGGTTCATGCTCCGATTGGACATGACCAACGCGTCCCGTGTGACGGACGGCTGGAGGGGGTCAAGCGGGCGATGTGGTGGTTAGACCACACCCGAGCGGAGGAGAGGAGAACCGGAGAGGAGAGGAGAGGAGGGAGGGGGAGAACACACACAGTCCGCAACGGTCGACGACGCTGGGGAGACTGCGGTAGGCAATGGGTGGTGAGTTGGCGGTCGCAGAGGGGGGGGGAGCGAATCCAATCGTGTCCCCTGCCACAACAACGCCGTGCAGTCACTCAGGCCGCGGCAGGGACGCTGACTTCCAACTTGATATGTCACGGGCGATAGACCAACAGCCCCACACGACAAGCAGGTTGGTCGCGGCAGCAAAGGGAGGAAGGTCAAGGGGAGAGTGGGTGAGAGGGTGATTGAGTGAGTGACAGAGAGAGAAAGTTAACGGGATCAGATGGGGGAGGGAAATATTCGCCGGTGGGACAATCGCCACAGTGCAACTGCAGTGTGAGGGACATGGCCTGGGCTCAGACGAAAACTACCAGTTAAATTTCGATTTAAGGGAAATCTTTCTGGTCTTGATTGAAGGTTCGAGTGTGACGAGTTCATAGGTTGACAGAGACAGTCAAAAGCCGAAAAAAAACACAGGTCGTCGTCCCCAAATCATCGTCATTTCGACCAATCAAAAGGGCATTACAGTCACAGAAAACCCCAAAATCTCATGATTGCATTGTGAATACCTAACCGCCTGTACCCACAGTCACGATGTGTTTGTATCTTCAAAATCTCTGTGAGAACATGATCATGTGATGATAACCGTCTGACACTCTGTCTTCAAGGCACCAATCATTGTGACCATTCAAAATCATACCGGTAATACAAAATCATGAAAAACAAATTTCCAACGTTCCAGTCGCCACCATTTTGTAAATTGGAGAGTTCATCATCGCGGCATCTCGTCGTTGCTGGGGCGGGTGAATTTGAGGATCGACAGGCGTTCGTTCTTGGCCTGTGTCGAGCGAACGACCTGCAACCCCCGCCAAAATCAACATTGCACATCCACGAGTCGTGATCCCAATTCGAAAACAAACAAAACTCAGGACGAGATATGCCCCGTACCGTCATCTCGAAGCCATCACGGGCGAGGATCGCGGCGATGTCCTTGGGCTTGTTCTCGATGACCACGACCATGTAGAAGACCCCCCGCGGCGAGAGAATGTGCTGTGGGGCGAGTTATCGTCAAGCTGATCGACCAACTACAATTGGCTTTAACGAGATCGTGCCGTACCTTGATCTTTGGCAAGAGCCGATCGATGACCTCCCGGCCATTGATCCCGCCGGCCCAGGCGGCCTCGATTCCCCTAGATCCGTTCAAGCAGGCAAGGGCAGCGTCGATATCGTCAGTCTCGGGTGTGATCATATGCAAAGAAATGCCAACGTGCGATCACGCACGTCGATCCGACTTCGCTGGATGGCGTCGGGACGTAGGGTGGGTTGAATAGCAGCACATCGACGCAATTCTGGGTCAATCGGCGGAAATGGCTCACTCAGGATGCAAGACCACAGCGGCGGCAGGTGAACAACACAACATGCGGGCACAACGGACCTGCAACCGTCGCTCGTAGCATTGCACGAGATCCGTCCGGACAATGTCGAATGCCTTGGCGCCGTTGATCTGCGCCGTGCGCGTGGCGACCTCGGTCGCGAGGGCATTGACATCCGTGGCGAGGAACAGGGAGCGGATGCCGCGCTTCTCGAGCTCCGTGGCGAGATAGACAAAGACCGCGCCGCTGCCGCAGCTAACCGATCGCAGGTCATGGTGGAGTCGATGAGCAGGGGGTTTAGCGCCATGCAACGGGCCCAGTCAGTCCGTCGCATCGACTAAGACAACGCTGTAATCTGGACTCACGTACCCGATCTCCATGCACACCGCGGGGTCCAGGCGCGCAAGGCTCGGGAGCTCGTCCTGGAGGGCATCGAGGAAGAGGAACGTGTCCTCCGCGGGCTCGTAGACGTCGCAGTCGTAGGCCATGTCGATCTCGGGGACCCGGGCGGGGCCCACGTCTGGCGGCGACGCGCTCATGGTCATTGTCGCTTGTGGTGATTTGCTGTGCCCATTCAATGGAGATTCCGAATTTAACACAATGGTACATAACTCACGGACAATGCGTTCTGTGGACCACGCTGAAATGGGTACGAAATGGCTACATCTCGAACACGAAAAGGCGTCAAGGTCCAATGAGCTTGTTGGCCTGTATCAATCGTCGGTGTTGATGTGCATGACCGCCGAGATCTGGATGTTCATGAGCCCGATGCCGACGAACATGACGCTGATGAAGGTCTCGTAGCGCTTGAGGGCCTCAAAGTCCACGCCGTGGGCGACCTCGAGGGCCGTGGCGATGCTATCGACGCCGACCTCGAGGAGGATCTGCAGGCCCATCATCCGGAGCTGGTGCCACGGCGACGGGAGCGCGGCGCCGGTGGTCCGGTACTTGGGGTGGTTGGAGAGCATGTAGACGATCATCGTCGAGCAGGTGATGGCGATGTACTCGGCGGCCATGTCCGCGTAGGCCTCGGTGGCGTGCAGCCGGAGCCACCGCCGCCGGCGCTCGTCCCCCGGGAGCGACGACGATGGCTTCCGCCCCTGAGGGCCGCTGGCGACCACGACGCCGTCAAACCACGCGGGGCTGGTGCTGCTGAGGCGATCCCGCCTGCGGAACTCGGAGGTGGTGGACGATGACGTGGTGGATGGGGCCGAGCGCGGGGGCGTCGACTCGTCCAAGGGGGCCACGCGTCGGCTGTACGACAGAGGCGGTGGCACACGAGACAACGCTGTTGCTGCTACCGGCTCAGCGTGGATGGTGTGGTTGCGTTCGGATCCGAGTCGCTGCTGCTGGAGCATCCGCCGTCGCAGGAGGAACACCTTCTTGCTCCGGACGAGCACCTCCGTCGCCGCGAGGGCCAGGGACCAGGCCACGTTCATCGTGACTGTCTGGCCCAGCTGGACCATGGCCCGGACCTGGGTGTCGATGAGCACCGACGGGAAGCCGACGCTGATGAACATGAGCCGCGCATCGCGGACGTTGTGCCGGAGCAGCGCCGTCTTGATGACGTGCTGCGTGGCGAACTTGAGCCCGAGGCACCCGAGGGTGAAGAGCGTGAGCCCCCGCTGGCTCGTGAACGGGTGGCGGCTGACGACCTGCACGAAGAGCCCCGCGAGGACCTGCGTGGCCGTCGACGGGACGTAGGCTCGGTACAGGCGCAGGTAGTACCGCAGACTGGCCGTCCGACGGAGCCCCGCGCGGAGGTCCACCGGGGACAGGGGCCGCGGGCGGTGGCGCGGGTGGGTCTTGCTCGCGAGGGCCACGAGGGACCACTTGCGGAGCTTGTCCCGGCCCTCGACGGTCTCGGTGGTGTAGATGCGCCGCGAGACAAAGTCAACGTAGGCCATGATGAAAGGCCCGGTGATGGCCGAGGCGTAGAAATCCAGGTGGAGCTTGTTCCCTTGGGCCCCCGTGAGGTCATCGACGCTGTAGATGACTCCGAGGATCACACCGAACAGCAGCAGCGCGGGCACGCACGTCGCGGCCACGATCCGCACGAGGCAGCGCCAAAAGCCCATCTTCCGTTGCATGCCACCATCGCCGAGACGCCGGCACCGGCGGAGCCACAGGGCCTGGAGGATGCACTTCATGAACGAGAAGAGCGCGTTGACGTAGGTCATGATCCCCGTGAGGAAGGTCGCGTACGACTGCTCGGCCATGGGCCGACGCGAAAACACATTGCCCATGGAGCAGCAGAGGAGCGTGAGCCCCGAGGCCACGATGCAGAAGGAGGCGTCCCGGGCCACGCGGCCGAGGACCCGCGCGCTCTTCCCCAGGCACGCGAGCGTGAACAGCACCAGTCGCGGCCCGCGGCAGCGATCGGGCCGCTGACTGGGTCCCGTTTCCGCCATGGGTGCGGACTGCTGGCCATGAGCCCCGTGGACACCGGTGTCAACGCTGGCAAGAAAAACACGATCGTCTCAACTCACGTGATTGCTATTTGAGGCCCGGCGCGTTTGCTGTTGCTGAGGGGCCGGGCCGCCCACGACGACTGCTGTGATCGCGAGTCATAGGCCATGCGGCTGATGACGTCCACGCATCATCTCGGGACTGAGAAAGAGAGAGAGAGGAACACAACAACTGACTGGGGAGCGATCGGCGACGCGTGTGTGTATTCATAGAGGGCAGAGATCACTAACCCGTGGGCAATTGACAAGCAAAATGTCGTCACATGCGAAAAAAAGCTCGATCGAGAGAAAAACTCAGCCCTCGCGCTTGGCCAAGTTGCGCTGGAGACTCGCCAGGAGGCCCTTGGCCAGCGTCACATTCCCTGAGACCACGAGGAGCTTGGTCTTCCCCGACTGGATCTGGAACTCGAGCCCGACGAGCACCACGTCGTTCACGTTCCCGCCACGCACGCGACCGGCAAACTTGCAGCGTCCGACGGTCCCGGTGACGTTGTTGATCTCGTACACTTGGGCGAGGTTGCAGTCCTTGAGCGTGCCCTGGATGACCGCGTTCAACTGCACCGGCGCCGCCAGCATCACGTCCGACGTGTACAGCGACGATGGATCCGCCATCGAGATCCGGTGGGTAAACTCCTCGAGGCCCATTTGCTGAGGCACGAGGATCTCCCCGGCCACGGGTGCCAACTCAACGTCAAACGTCGCCTCGCCGGTGATGACCTGCAGCGCCACCTTGTCCAGTTGCCCACCGAAATCGACGTGGATCTGGGCCATCGACGGAGCGCTCCCGGGGAAGAGCACGGGGATCTCGGGGAAGGACATCACCTGGCCCTTGCCGACGACCTGCACCCGAGAGATCGGCTCCTCGCTTTGATTCGAGAGCCACAACTGGACGAGGTTCATGTTCGGGGAGTACATCGACGGTTGGCGGAGAAACGAGTACTGGATGTCGAGGCCCTCGCTCATCAGCGACGATATAAGCTCACGCTTGGTGGGTGGTCCTCCGGCGCCTGCGAGACTGAGACTCATGAGATCCCCAAGCAGGTTGTTCCCACTCGAGTTGTTCATTCCTCCCAGTGGCGCGTAGCCACCGACACCGCCTTGAGAACCTCCGACTGGGGCCGTGCCGCCACCACCGAGAAAGTCAAAGGGATCGCTCGACATTTGAGGTGGTGGCGCCTGCGTCTGGGGTGTCGACTGCGCAGCCTTGCGGTTGTTTCGACGACGCCGGCGTCGCTCCTCCTCGGAATCTTCCGAGGATTCCTCTTCGCTCTCGTCACTGGCCGCCGAGGACTCATCGCTCTCGTACTCGGACTCCGAGGCCGATCGCGCATCGGACTCGCTGACGCTTCCTTCGTCGCTGTCGTACTCGGAGCTGGCGTCCGAGCCCGAGCCCGACTCGGATTCCGACCCCGATGCGTCCTCGGACTCCGAGCCGCTCTCATCACTGTAGAAACCACCATTGCGCGTCTTGGGCTTGCTGCGTTTGTCCCGGCGGTTGTTGTCGCCATAGCGATCGTTCGCGGGCTCCTCCCCGGCAAACGACGACTCTTCCCGCAACGAGCGGTCGGGTTTCTCCACGCGCCAGTGGGGCAATGGGCTGTAGCCCGAGACGTTGTGGCGGACAACGCTCGAGAGCGTCCCGAGCGTGAAGCGGCTCTTGGTCTCCTCCTCGACTCCAATCAGTGGCGCGGGTTTCTTGGAGGCAAAGAGCTTGTGGGGGTTGACGACGTTGGCATCCCCCGACAGCGTCGCCCGGATCAGTCGCGCGCGATCCCGCACGTCATAGTCGGGATCAAACTTGCACAGCTCGATGACGTACTGAAGAAGCAACTGGATGTGGCGCGTCTGGGGCTCCCGGAGGCCCAGCTTGACTGCGAGATTGAGGACCTGGAGCCGGACCTCCGTAGCCTCGTCGGCAAAGCTCTTGACCACGAGCCGGAGTGTCTCGGCCGCGCACACGGTGCCATTGGCCTCCTGGTGAAATTCCCCGAGCATCCACACGATCGACGCCCGCGCGGATGGGCTCGTGACGCGACTGCTGACCATCATCGCCGCCAGGGACCGCACGACGCGCATGCGATCCTTCTCGACGGTGCTGGCCTGGAGCAACTGCCGAATCACGACGACGCTCTCGGCGACGACCTGCTCATTGTTGGAGCGCACGAGGCGCATGAGCCCATTGAGACAGCGCTCGGCGACCGAGGGCATGGCATCGGCAACGCGCCCGAGGGCCCGGACGGTCATCGTCACAAATGCCTTGTCCACGTGGCGGACATAGGCCTGGAACTCGCGGAGGATCACGCTCACATTGTCCTCGGTGACGAGGGTTGTGAGGATCTCGAGCTTGAGCTTGCGGGCGTACGATGGATCCGTCGCGCGGACGAAAAAGTCCTGCAAAAAGGGCCGAAACATATCCGGGCGGGCCGTTGACATGGACGCGATGACCGTGAGGACGACGAATTGGATCTCCCGCTGGTTGCGCATGATCCGCACGAGGGACTTGCCGATGAGCGTGTTGGTCGCGACGCTGTGGGTCCCGCAATAGTAATGCAGCGTCGCGACCGCGAGGACGACGGCGCTGTTCCGGGACTTGAGCAGGGGGATCGACGACCGGAGGAGCAGGCGGTGATCTTCGTCGAGTTCCTCGCCCCCGGCGATGCCGCTCGCGAGGTTGTTGCTCCGGAAGACCGAGCCGATCGACGGCAGCACCTCGCCCCGCGGGGCCCCACCGCCACCGAGGTGAAAGGGCGATGGCTGGTGCGAATGCGAATGCGGTTGCTGCTGCTGCTGGTGGTGCTGCTGGTGGCCGTGCTTGCCACCGTCGTCGTCCTCCTCGTCCGAGTAAAAGCCCCGTTGGGTCTTTTTGCGGCGGGGAAAGAGGTGTTTGACGTCCTTGGGGTCCTTGGGGCCATCGGGGCCATTGCTCGTGAGCACCGCGGGCGTCTGAAATTGCTCGCGGCAGTAGCGGATGAGCACGTTGATCGTGACGACCTGCCCCCACTCGTCAATGTCCGCGAGGAGGTGGCAGAGCTTGCGGAAGGGCCGATGGAGGAGGTCGAGACGCTCCGGGCAGACCTCATTGAGGGCCTGGATGGCGCTCCCGAGGACCATCGTCGACGTGTCATTGAGGAGTTTGCCAATGATCTCGGCCAGGACGTCCTGCTGCTCGCGGTCGACGCGGTAGATCTTGGACAGCGCCGTGGCCGCGCACTTGCGCACGTACGGCGAGGCATCGGCCGCGCACTTGCGGATGGCAATGAGCTGGATCTGCCAAATGTCCCGCACGCGGATGCTCGTCATGACCCGCAGCGCGAGCGCGCGGATCAGCGGGTTCGCATCGGCGAGGTCCTTCTGGAAGCTATTGATCGAGAGCAGCGCGAGCTCGCGGCACTGGGCGCTGGCGTCGGCGTAGTGCACGAGGTACATGTACACGAGCTTCTTGACCTCGACCGACGCGACGATCACGTTCTTGACCACATCGGCAAAGAACATCGACACGTCCTCGCCCTTGCTGATGCTCGCCAGCAGGGCCTTCATGGCCTCGAGCTTCTCCCCGTGGCCCGCGACGCCGAGCTTGTTATCCAGGAGCTTGCGGATACGATCGAGGTTCATGCTCTCCTCGAAGAAATGGGCATCGCCCGCGATCCCCCGCATGGCCAGCGCCATTGTCGACGTGTCGGGCTGCTGCAACTACCGCTGATGAGGAAATGCCAAGGCCGCTGGATGGGGAAGTTGCTGGACTCGTCCGGAAAAGGCCCACGAGAGCGTGTGCGCGTCTGGATGCTGTCCGGAAGGAAGGGAGTCGGGAGGGGGTGGAGGGGAGCGCGTCCAGAGGTTGCCCTTCGGATTCTGGTCGAATGAGAATGGTGCAAGCTTCCTGGGCCGCCCGCCCAGCAACACGTTTTGTGTGTGTCAGAGTGATGGTGACAGGGATTTGGTAGAAAGATACCACATTCGAAACCTACAACAGAACCTACAAACTATCTCAACCAATTACATCACTCGTATACTCTCAACCTCCTTCAGGTTTAGTTTGGCAGTTTCTACCATCAAGTCGTCTCGTCAATTCATGTTGCATCCTCTGGCGCCGCTGTTGAAGCATGGGGGGCGCCGATGCTCGCATGGCTTCTACCCCCTCTCCATCTCCTCTTCTCGCGCCCCAACGGCGGTGATGTCGCGCGCCGACGGCGTGCGTCACGCGCTACAGTAACGATCAAGGCTGACGATTTGTTTCAACAATGTCCCGGGCACCACGGCAGCACAGCAGCGCGCATTGATCGCTTCCACACGTGATCGCTGGGCGTTTTTATCCGCGAGTAGCTCGAGGCCCCAAGCGGTCACTGTGCAGTTGCAGTTTGTCGTTTTCACTGCCGGCACTCGGCTCCGGACAAGGCGCAATTGTTGCCTCAATACCAGCAACTCCTCCCCTACACATGAGGACAAGCACCGTGGGGAAAATAGACCATAGCCCGGATCTGATTCTCTGTGTGCTGCCCGGGGCACACTTCGGCTCTGGTGGTGGCGTTGAGGGGAAGCGGCTCTTTCGTCGTTCGAGCCATTCTTCACGTTAACCCCCCAAGGAACTCGGGGTTCATGCCGTCAAAAAAAAATAAAAAAAAATAGCACCAACGAGACAAGCGCGATGCAAGGGACCTCCAGTATATGACGAAATGGGCCTCCAGCTCGGTCGAGTATCGGTTCTCCCAACAAATGCATCAAATTCGTTTGTGGACATATCGAATGCTACACAATACTCGGCCAACAAGTCGCACACAGACACAAGCGCCCCGGACGACACAAGCAACTCCACGTTTCCATGTTGTCCAAGAGCTAACAGAGTCCATGGGACGCGGGGTCTGTGGTATTTTTGACAGCGTCTCGGTTGCCCCCCCCCAAGTGTTGCATCATCGTCGGTGCGATTCCGCGATTCGCCAATTCCCAGGATTACGATGATGCGGGTCCAGACGACGACGACGCTGGCAACGGTGGTGGCGGGGGCCGTGCGTCTCCTCGGGACCATGCTCCTCCATGTGGGGCTCAGTCTCGCGGTCTCGGCCATGGTCCTCGTCGGCTGCGTGGCTGCCGACACCGTCGCGGGGCCACGGGCGTATGCCTCGTACCTCAGCGCCGTGCTCCTATGGGACAACCTCTTCTTCAGCGTGACGGTCTGGTTCGCTCAGGCCTCGGTGCTCATGCGTCAGAAACGCCTTGCCCCGCCCCACCAGCCGCTGGGCTTCAGACAAGCGATGATGCGGCTCACCCGCCAGACCACGCCGATCTTGGGCGTGTGTCTCACCGTGTCGACGGCCATTCCCTATCTTCTGGAGCTGGATCATCGCTTTCGTGCGTTCCACGTTGAGTTTTACGTGAGTTCTGTGCTGGGAAATGTGTTTATTGTCAGCGTCTGGATCGCGGCTCGGACAATCCTATACGGCGAGACCGTTCGCGGACGAGAGCTGCTGCTGATACGCCAACACACGCCATCAGTCCGTGCACTACGCTTGGCCAAAGCGACACGGGCCGGGCGGATTGCACGCGGCTGTCGTTTCTTGCTTCGAAATTTCTTCCGGGGCATCCCGACGACGGTTCCTCTCATTTGTGCTGGTGCATACGTCCAAGGTATCAGTCAGCTTATCCTCACGACGAAGACCTCGCTATTGCTCTTCTCTGGGCTTAATCTCGCGCTGAAGCTTATCTTGCAAGAAGTGATCAAGCATCTCCTCGTCCATCACCGAGTGCATGATCCACGACCCATTTTTCTTGCCATTGGACTTCCAACAGTGCTGATTGATACGCAGGTCCGGGTCAAGATTCAGCAAACTCGCGGGGGAGCTGTTGGGCTCAGTGGGACGGCCGCGTTGGCGCTGGTGGAGATCATTCAGCGATGGACCAAGTTGTTCGTTCTACGCCAACAGCTTGGCCGCGATGGTGCTCGTGCACGGCATGCTGTTAAACCGGCACATATCCATGCGTGGATGGAGCCGACTGGTGACAAGCGGCGACAACACTTATTGCAAATTCACGCGGCAGAAGCATTTGCGGACATGACTGCCGAGTACATGGCCATTGGGTCTGCAGCGATGATCTTGTATCGACTCGGATCACACCCAAGATATGCATTCGTGGAGAATTCAACCTCGATATCTGGTGGAGATTATGTCTTCGCAATTGCCATCCAAGTTGTGGTTGAAATTGTGGTTGACTTTGTATCTTGTATCCTGGAGCTCCGTCAAAAAGTTGATTTTGCAGGTATCCGCAAATTTCACGCATACATCGCCGTCATTTTGGTCGGGGTCGGCATTATGAACATCCACATCTCAGCCATCATGTATGCGATCTCGGATTGACGTGGTTGCTGTGCCAACGTCCAATTTTGTGAACCCAGAACGATTACAATGCTTGGCTGCAATACTATTATCAAGGATGCTAAATGTGGATGGTTATGGTGGTTGCTCTCATACTGATCACACACAGACAACTGCAAGTGAACGTGCGAGTACGATGGTCAGCGGCCAACGTGAACAGCCCGCTGGCATCATATCAGCCCACACGACGTCCATAGAGGTTCGGCGGGTTCCTTCAGTTACGAGGCTCATCAGAGTCCTACCCCAGTATGCCGTTTGGCGGCGAAGTGCAGGCATTCTCACCTGTGTGCTGCGAAATGTTGTTTTGAGTCTTGTTGGATCGTGCTTGGCATTACTCTGCTGCTCATCTGGGAACGTATTTACTGGGCAGTCCACAAGGGAGCAGTCGTATGCGACGTTTTTCTCTGCAGTCTTGACATGGAATAATTTATTTCTTGGAATCGCAATGTGGGTTTCGCAAGCTTCTTTATTGATGAGGCAGCGCCTAGCAGACCGCCCCGATATTTGTATGGGTCTTCAGCGAAGCATGATCAAAATTGCACGGCCCACAGGGCCGTACTTTGTGCTGACTCTAACTGTTATCCCCGGCTTCATTTATCTGCTCGATCATCTGGCTGGGGAAGGATTACGGCCTTATCGAATTGAATTTTATGTGAGCTGCTTCACCGGACATGCCTACATCACATATGTTGAACTGATTTCACGTCGAATCTTTTTTGAACAAACTGTGAAAGGTCGAGCAGTCCTGCGCAACAAGTCAGTCGTGAGGAAGAGTGACGTTAATAAGCCCCGGAAAAAAGAAACGGGGTTGAGTTTAAAAGTGAAGAACCCAAGATCAAATCTTTGTCTGCAGTTTGTTCGGCTTTATGTCTTCCACCTGCCCGTGACTCTTTCGCTAATGTTTGCTGGGCTTTACGTTCACGTTGTCAGCCGCACTCCCATCCGAAGCGAATTCGAGTTGTTGACGCTAGCAGGATGTAGTATCTTGCTTAAGCTTGCGGTTCAAGAAATCATCAAGCTTGCGATCCTCAGAAAAAACATCCAGGATCCCCGAACTATGTTTATAAGCGTTGGATTTCCGACCGTACTAATTGATACTCAAGTCCGTGTGATGCTTCAGCTCGTTCGCAATGCGAACTCAACTGTGACTGGTTCAGCTATCCTCGCGGGTGTTGAAATTTTGTTTCGCTGGAGCAAAGTGCTCATTCTTGAGTTAAAAATTCGTCAAAGCGAGAGATTACTGAGACAACGACCGCGAGTCAAGAGTGTTATTGGGGACAATTCTATTGTCCCTGTGTTGTCCGATCCCACGCTTGTCGGAACGTCTGCCACGATCAGGCGGTTTGATCAATGGAGGCAACGGATGATTCGATTTCACGCATCTGAAGTGTATGCCGATATGGCCGCTGAGTACATTGCCATCGGATGTTCTGCAATCATTGTGTATGCGTATGCCCAGCACCCCAAGTACGCACTTGGAACCTCGTCGGCCACTTCAACAAAATACATAACGTTAGGCGTGATCGCCATTCAAGTCGGACTGGAGTTGCTTGTTGACCTGGTGTCAGGCGCACTGGAACTTGCCCACGGTGTGGACTTTGACAGCCTCCGCCAGCACGCAAACTTTGTCGCGGTCACATTCGTTGGCATTGGGATCATGAACATTCAGGTGTCCGCGGTGATGTATCTCAAGTCTGATTAGATAAACGATCCTTTCCAATTTCAAAGCCTCCTGCTACTGGGTAACGTTGTATTTTTGCCATACAAACCAAGTTGCCATTCTAGGTTGTTCCTTATTGGAATCTCAACTGGGTCAACGAAATGTATGTGCTCCATTCGCAGACTTGGTCTCGCTGTTGGATGACAGTTTTGAGTTGCCTATCTAAAGTTGGCTGTCTATTGGTGTCATTGGAGTTGGGTACGAATGGGGTGTTCAAAATGCCGCAACACGTCTTCCCACTCAACGACCAACTTGGGTGATTGCTAGTGTGAACGCTCATGGTTGAAAATCGCGTGGGGGGACGAAATGGGCCGCCAGTGTTCTCTGTGTGGCCTGGTGGTCGATCCATCCGATCTGTTGTCCCAGCGAGACTTGTGCAAGTTCATGATGTGACGATCACTCGTGTGACGCCGTTCGTCGCCAGCAACAGCATCGGGTTCCGGCAGGCTCCTCTGTGGCGAGGCGACCTGTGGATTAAGAGTGCTCAGATTCTGGCGGTGCTGTTGGGTAACTCATTTCTTTGTCTTTTTCTCTCGGGGCTGGCGATTGCTGGGTGTGCTGTTGGCAACGTATTTACTGGACGAGCTTCTTCCGAGCAGTCGTATCCTCAGTTTCTTAGTGGTATTATGATGTCCAATATGTTCCTCTTTTGCCTCACGATTGTGCTCATTCACTCATCTCTCCTTGTTGGCAAGAACTTTCTCCAAGGTGGCTCAGAAGGTCGACCAGCGAGTCTGATCGTTGCCTTGCGTCGGGTCATTTACGCCACGGGGCATTGGATCATTTTGTGGGTCGCGACTGCTGTGGGGTTTGTGTTTGCTTTTGACGCGGTCACAGGTGGTCGTGCAAGGAAGATCCGTATCGATTACTATATGAGTTGCTTGCTGGGATGGCTCTTTATCACGCTGGTGTGGATGATTACTCGTCGGATCTACCAAGAAGAAACACGTCAAGGCATTGAAAACACCCAGAAGCAGAACCGACAAGGAAAACGAACTCTCATACTCTCCAGCGCAATTACACCAGTGAAGGAGCGGCGACTACGTTGGCGACGGTTGCGGCGTGTACTGCTGCGCGGAGCCCCCACAATGGGAGCAATTGTTGTTGCGGGTTTTTACGGGCAGCTTACGAGTCTCTGGATATTGAAAACCAACACGGATTTGTTTTTTTTCACGACTGGAAGCTTGATTCTGAAGGTTGTATTGCAAGAATCTGTGAAAATATTAATGATGCGCGGGCGGGTCAAAGATTCGAGGACAATGTTTTTGGCTGTTGGACTCCCTACCGTTCTCATTGACACTCAAATCCGATTGGCATTGCAGCTAGCACAAAGCAAGGCGATGGGTATTGGAGGTTCGATTGCACTCGCATTGTTGGAAATCATTGTTCGGTGGAGCAAAGTATTCATTCTTCGGGTACAAATTCGTCGGCGAGAACAGCAATCGAAGAGATCAATCCAGCGGTTGAGCGGGACTCCAACCTTGGCCAGCAGGCAAGGAGGCTTTTCGGCCTCACTCCGTCGGAATGACTCGAATCACCCGAATTCCGAAGCGTGGAAGAATCTCGCACTCAAGTTTCATGCAACCGAGGTATACGCCGATATGTCAGCCGAGTACGTTGCAATTATGTGCTCTGCCATGATTCTGTATGTGTATGGCAGACATCCAAAGTACGAACTTTTGCTAGATCGAGCTATGACTATGGACGTGACACCCACTGGTCAGTTTACCGTGGATCGAATCATACGCGTTTTGATACTTCAAGTTCTTCTGGAGCTTGGTGTGGATACCCTCTCTTGTGTCTTGGAATTATCCGAAGGGGTAAACTTCGATGAGCTTCGTCGACATCGGGCGTATGTTAGTGTGACGTTTTTTGGCATTGGAATTATGAACATCCAGATCTCAGCGATTATGTATCTCCGCACATCGTGAAAGTGGATCAGTGGGCAATACGATCACCAAGGATGTATCAATCTTGCTTTATGTGTCTCAAGACGGACTTCAACATCTTCGAATAGGTCCAACACTCATCATCACTATTTTCATTGTGGGTCTTTGCTGCACGGCTAAATTGGCAAACATGAGGTTGACTCGATCACCGCAAACGCAGAAATACGATGAGCAACCAAGTCCTTCGAGTCATCATCTCGTCAGTGATTTCAACAAGTCAGACTGGGTCACAGCTTTGCGCACACGATGCCACGAGTAGTGTGGGGACAGGAACATGAACTGGGTCCAGGTCCCCGGTGGTCGCCAGCATGGATCCGACTTCCGTCGTCCCGATTCACAACGCCAACGCACGTTGATGTCACCCCCGCTTCCGTAGTGCCAGATAAGGCGAGCAACGATTCACAAGCTCGGTCTCCACGACTACAAGTGGTGGTCAAGTGGGGCCTCTGGCTTCAAAGCCTTCAAGTTATGGGGCCACTACTGGTGAACGCGGCTCTGAGCTTGATTTGGTCCGGAATCGCAATCGTCTGCTGCGCGTCCGGTAATGTCCTGACCCTCCGCTCAAGCTCACAGCAGTCTTACAGCGAATTTTTGAGCGGCATCATGATGTGGAACATGTCGTTCTTTTGTTTAATCATTGTTGTCACGCACGTATCTCTACTCATCGGGAAGACGTTCATCTCAACGAACGATCAACCCGCTCAACAGCGTCACCGTCCAGCGACGTTTTCATTTTGCTTTTCGCGCGTCTTTCGGGCCACTGCGAGATGGATACTTCTCTGGGTTTTGATGATAGTTGGTTTTGTATTCGCCTTCGATACCGTCACTCATGGAGCCGTGCGTTATCTCCGACTTGACTATTATATAAGTTGCATCCTGGGTTGGCTCTTCCTCTCCAACGTCTGGCTTATCACCCGTCGGATATATCAGCAAGAAACACGCGAGGGAATTGAACGAGCAGCAGTGTTACACCATCAGGGCCGACAGACTCTCATTCTCTCATCGGTAGTTATTCCAGTGAATACGTGGAGTCTCCGCATCCGTCGCTTTCGACGCGTGCTTCTGCGTGGAGCGCCAACGACGGTCGCCATGATTATTGCCGGCTTGTATACGCAGCTATCAGGTTTATGGCGCCTACGATCCCAGAGCGATTTATTTTTTTTCACAGCGGGAAGTCTCGTGCTCAAAGTAGCAATGCAAGAAATCGTCAAGCACATCATGCTCGTTGGTCGGATTCAGGACACTCGGACAATGTTCCTCGCAGTTGGAATGCCAACCGTGCTTATTGACACGCAGGTGCGGCTGATCTTGCAGCTAGTCCAGAGCAGCACCACTAGTGTGGGAGGGTCGGTCGGTCTGGCGGTTCTGGAGATCTTTGCTCGATGGGGCAAGGTGTACGTCCTCCGCTTCCAGATTCGACGACGTGATCCCTTTTCGCAGAGGACACGTCAGGAAGCAACTCTGCGGAAAAGGCCCTGTAAGCGGCATCAAGTGCGCCAAGCACCGCCAATAAGGAGAACGACGACAGCTCGACGTCAGGATTTTGAGTCGTGGAGACTCCGCTTGCTCCAGTTCCACGCCGCGGAGGCATATGCCGACATGTCTGCTGAGTACATTGCGATCGCGTGTTCCGCCATGATCCTCTACACGTACGGGCATCACCCAAAGTATCAAATGCTATTTAGTTCGACTGTTGGTCAGTGGGCCGATGCATCGAATGCGAACGGCGGGAACCAGCTCCATAAGATGGCCCGTGTTCTCGGACTGCAAGTTCTCTTGGAATTCGCGGTCGATCTGTTCTCATGCGTTCTAGAACTCTCCCAGGGAGTGGATTTCAATGGCCTCCGTCGCCACCGATTGTACATCGCGGTGACTTTTATCGGCATTGGGGTCATGAACATCCAGATCACGGCGGTGATGAATCTACTGTACTAATGGTCGCGATTTGGTTGCCAGTTCACGTTTGATCGCACCAATAGCGAAACCGGGAAAGCTTCCAGACAACTACGGTGCAGTGGTTCAACTATTGTGTATCCTTGTCATGCATAGATTGGATTACTGAAAAGTGATCGTAAGTTCTGTGGTACTTTCATGGGATCTTCAAGTACATCGACGCAGAAACCTGCACGTTCATCACTCCAATTCCAACGAATGTGATCGCGACGTATGAACCGTATTTGCGTAACTCCGCAAACTCGACCCCCTGCGCTAGCTCAAGCACACAGGAGAATACGTCTACCACCAGCTCGAGAACGATCTGAGTGACCACCGACGAAGTATGGTTTGCGAATTGCGACGGAGGCAACGAAGGATCACCAGCGTCGTCGATCGCACGCTGGATGAGGTCGTATTT
Organism: Lagenidium sp. CBS 127285; assembly: GCA_023338185.1. Classification (NCBI taxonomy): domain Eukaryota; phylum Oomycota; class Peronosporomycetes; order Pythiales; family Pythiaceae; genus Lagenidium; species Lagenidium sp. CBS 127285. Next base: position 25,128 of record JAADYI010000171.1, read on the forward strand.
CGGATGGTGCCCATACAAGTACAGGATCAAAGCCGAGCAACCGATTGCGATATACTCGGCTGACATATCTGCATATGCCTCGGCGGCGTGGAAGACCATCATCTGGTGCTTCCAATCGGTGGCATCCCGAGGCGAAGTGATCGCACGCACCGGAGATGACAGCGAAAAGAGCCGACTTGATCGCCACAGGCTACTTGTTCGCTTCTTCCGAGGCTTGATGTGCGGACGAGGGAGTTTCGCTGTGGTGGCCGAGAAGAGCGCTGTCGCAGGTGGCCGGAGTCGCAGTCGCCGCCGAAATTGAACGTGCTCGGCTCGTGTCATTTGCCAGCTAAGCAACAAAACTTTGATCCATCGAAACATAACTTCGACCACAGCAAACGCAACCGAGCCCGCCAAGTTGAGACTTGCCCCGCGAAACAGTTGAAGCATCACTCGAACTTGTGTATCGATCAGCACCGTCGGTAGACCCACGCAGAGGAACATAGTCCGTGTGTCCTTCACCGTGCGCCGGAGCATTGCCAGTTTGATCGCCTCTTGCGCCAAGAGTTTCACGAAGATGCTCCCGCAAGTGAACACGATGAGCTCTGTCTGCGTCTTAATATGCAAGGCATTGGTAACCTGCACATAGGTGCCCGCGAGTGCGATTGAGAAGACCGCCGGGGACCCAAGGGCATAGGCTTTGAGGTAGCGCCCAAATTTCAGCCTGTAGCTTGCAAAACGGGCATTGGGGGACACAATCACGCGAGTCGTCGACGGTCGACGCTCGAGTTGTCGCTTTGCAACGAGTTCCTGGCCTTGGACGGTCTCTTCTTGGAATATCCGACGCGTTCGAATCCACACGATGGACATGAAGATGTGGGCGATGAAGCAGCTGGCGTAGTACTCGACTCGTACAGCGCGGAAGCGACCATCGGTGACCACATCGTAGCCCCAGACAAAGCCGCACACTACGATCACGGCCACGCAGACGTGGCCCCATGTCGCTCGGACAACTCGTGCAGCTGCAAACCGTAGCCCCGCGCGTCGACCAGGGCGGGCTTGAAAGGTCTTGTTCATCAACAGAGAAATCTGCACGAGGAGGATCACGATACAGAAGAACGCCATGGTCCACATGAGCACGGCAGCGACGAATTCTCGATAACTCTGCTGTGGGGTCGGGCGACCCGAGAGGACGTTGCCAAGGGAGCAGCAGCCAATGGCTACTGCCGAACAGGCGATACTCAACAAGACATTGCGAATCAAGACCGCGACTGTGCGGACGCTCTTGTACCAGAAGTCGAGGCGGAAGATGCCGCAGAACGGGTCCCATCGCGGCGAGCTCGTGGGTGGCGACGACGACGACGACGACGACGGAGCTGCGAGCTTGTCCCGTTTTGTTGTATCGGCGCCTTGGCCACGAGATATCAACGAAGTCGACGCCGGGGCAACGTCGACGCGCCCCCGTGTCGCTGCCTGTAGGATGGTCGGACATGTTGAGATGATCCCCATCACAGACGACCGCCCCCCCTTGATGTTGACGTGTTCGAGAACCGAGACGGTTGGGTCGAGTCGCGTCGAGGCAATGTATATAGTACTCGGAGTATCGGTGAGCCCCCCACCTTCTCCCCACCCGAAGATAGACCCGATGTCTTGTTCTCTCGTGCTTCGACATTGGTGCTGATAATTTTTGTCGTGCGGGAACTCGCCCATCAAAGTGCATGCCACGCAAAAGTGGGACTCACGAACGCGGCCGATCGC
>JAADYI010000172.1:0-26851 GCA_023338185.1 Lagenidium sp. CBS 127285
CAAGTAGTGAGTCTCCCAAGGGCAGTATCCAATGTCCTGGAATGGGTATCGGACGTACTGGAACGTGTACGAGCCTGACTCGATGCTGCACTTGGTCGGCGAGCGCTGGTCGAGGCGCTTCATGATCTGCTTGCCCTGCGTAACGGATCGCACACGAGAAAACAATACTCAGTTATCGTTCGCGCGAGGGATCGCTCTCGCAATACCGAAAGCGAACGAAGGCGAAGACGTCGGAGAAAGTTGGGCGCGTACCTGCTGCTTGTAGGTGTCGAGGTTGCCACTCGCGTCGCCAATGGACTCCATCGATGCGACCTATGCTCCATCCCCAGCCTGATTCAGTTCCAATCCCAACAACCACCCAACGAATGCCAATCGCGAACGGACCAGAAGCATCCCATCGGAGACGCGGGCGATGAAGGTGATGATCGGCATCTTGAGTCACAGCTGCAGGCGGCGGACGCGTAAAGAGGGCGAGAGCGAGTGCGGAGGCGCAAAGGCGCGCGTGGGATCTCGACGACGACGGCGGCGAGAGAGCTTTTGTGCTAATGTGCTTTTGTTGCTCATCCAAGAGGGTCATCCCGCGTCACTTTCGGCAATTCACCCAAAGCGGCTCCCAAGAAGCTACAAAATACTCGTCTAGGACCATAGAATCCCATCAATTACACCAATGCACCGACGTCATCAACTCGCGCCAATCATCAGCAGCCACCACCACATTCGTGCAGCACCTTCGAGCCAAAACGTCATGGGCCCTGCAACGACGGCGGCGGTGGCGGCGTCCTCGTCGCCGACGTATACGCGCGCGCACGTCGACCACTGTGCCTTCGCCGCGTGGTACCCGCGGCTGCAGCACGTGGCGATCAAGGGCACGATCATCCCCCTCCCGGCGCCTTACGTCCGGTTGCTCCTCGCCGACGGCGTTCGACTCGAGACGTCGGCGCCCAAGAACAAGAAGACGCCGCGCGAGGCCACTGACCAGGACGGCGACGACGACGATGACGCTGGGGGGGCCGCCAATGGAGGGACCGAGGAGCAGATTGCCGAGCGCCGCGTGCGGGCCGAGATCGAGCGCGTCCTCGCGGCCTATGGCGGCCAGGCGTTCCCCAAGCTCAACTGGAGCTGCCCCCAGGACGCCGCGTGGATGCTCGGCGGGGGGCTCAAGTGCACGTCGTACGAGGACGTCTTTTTGCTGCTCAAGGCGAGTGACTTTGTCGTCCACGACCTCACAGAGCCCTACGCGGGCTGCGAGATGCCACCCCCACCGCCAACGGTCGACGACGAGGAGCAGCCCCGCGACGGTACCAATGATGATCCCGCTGCGCCGGTCGAGACCTACCTGGTGCTCAAGAAGTGGTGCAATTTTTACGACTCGATGCACTTTCGGTGCTTTGTCGTCGAGCACGCGCTCGTGGGCATCTCCCAGCGCCACTGCGGCGAGTTTTACGACTTTTTGCTGGCCCAGCAGGACCACCTCTGTGAGCTCATCTACGGCTTCTTCCACGCCCACCTCCGTGATGGCCCTCGGTCCGTATTCCCAGACCCGGACTACATCTTTGACGTCTACGTGGACAAGCAGCACCGCGTCTTCCTCGTGGACATCAACGTCTTTGGTGGGGTCACGGACCCCGCGCTCTTCTTGTGGGAGGAGCTCCTGGAGCTCCGAGCCGAACGCCGACGACGGCGGGCGCTCGTCGGAGGCCTGGGCGGGGAGGAGGAGGTCGAGGAGGATGAGGACGAGCAGGTGGTCGACTTTCGAATCGTCGAGACGTCCAAGGGGATCCGACCAAACCCACTGAGCAGTTACCGGACCCCGACCGACTTTGTCGATCACCTGGCGGCCAGTGGGGGCTTTGAGGCATTCATCGACCAAGTCCGACGGGATAATTCGGGAATCGACGACAGCTCCGACGACGATGAGGCCTCTCATGAAGACGCCGACAACGATGACGACGTCCAGTGGGGCAGTGATGACGATAACTACGACTAGGCACCCGCGAAACGAAAAACACGCTGAATAGATTGGAAAAGCCTGTAACCTAACCAAATCCAAATCCCTCTGTGCCTTCGCGGATAGCAAGCAGGAGGCACTGACGTAACTTCTCTTCGCTTTGGTACTCTGGCAAATCAAGTTGGTTGAAGCTGTATTCACAACAAGTGTTAGATAACCATGGATGATAGGGTGATGACAGGGGGCACCGACGGTTCACAGCGTACCATGTATGGGCAGATGGGAGCGCGTTAGGATTTCCGTATGCTTTGTGGATGTTAAATCTCTGTGTCCCACGCATCCCTTCCAGTGCCTTGAAGCCTTCAAGAGGAACTTTTGACGTCCCCGTGACAAACTGCAGGAATAGGGCCTGCTCTTCATGATTGAATGTGTATAGGACATTCCAGAACCAGCGAATAACAGCATCAGTAGGCTTATAATTCGCGTACTCGGTGTTCGCCTTCAGATCATCAATATCAATCTCCGGCATCCCGGAAATCAGCAATTCCAGCTCATTCTCATTGAAAATGGAGATCAACTCTGGGGGAACCAACTGGTGAAATCCCTTCAGGAACGCATCGATTTGTTGACGAATCCCCGTCGCCATTCTGTGATGCGTGACCAGCTTCACGTATTCCATTTTGTTTTCATCTGTCACAGCGATACTTCGGCCATTAGGAATGAGGTCAACAATTTCTAAACGACCGAAGTTCGATTGCTCAGCAGAAAACGTCAGATCCAGCCCCAAGTCTTCTATCGAGTTGTCGAGAATCGAGTGAAGATTCCTGTAATACTCTGGGTCAATGGCTTCCATGTCGTGATATGAGATAGGAAGCTGGAGAATATGCTTGTAAAACGACCGAGTAAAGTGGGCATCCAGAAGTTGACCATCTGCGACCGCTTTTCCAATCACCTTGCCGACAAACTCGAAGTAGCTCAAATGGTCCTTGTTCACATAAGACAAAGGATTTGGCTGGAACGTTGGAGAATCTGCAGCCGACGTGAAGAGGACGTAGTTCGGATTGAATATTTCTCGCGCCAGGATGACATACCACTCCCGCGTCACACCTCCTGCGTCAATTCCCTCCTCGCCGCTGAACGTAATGTGCAATTTGCGACGCAGTTCCGTGCCACTGCGCATTCGCAACGCGTAATAAGAATCTTCAAAAATATGATCTCTCCGAACTTGAATGCGTACAGAAGAGCCTCCGACATGAGTTCTTAAAGCTGATTGGCGAAGCTTCTTCATTGAGAACTGAAAGTATGTTCGTTTGTTGTCGAAGTCCACGTACGCTCGGCACCGAGGTATCTTAATTAATGCAGCCAGCGATGCATCCAATAGTGTCGGTTTTTCTCGCACAAGTAGATTAAGCAAGACCCTATTCGCCTCGACAAAACTCGCAAGACGCATACTCTCCCCAGCTTCAGAAACGGTTGATGACAGTCGCTTGAGCTCAGTTTGACGTGGGACCTCGCTGGTTGATCCCCCGTCTGGTGGCTTCTCGGAATCAATGCTGTCCAACCCTCCCGTGCGTAAAGCGTTCACTACAGCTTCTTCTCTCTCGGACGAATCAGGGACACGAAGACTCATTGACGCTGCATACCGAGCATTAACAACAAAGAAGGCTTCAACCATTGGTAAAAAGCGAGCAAGAAGCGCTGCCATGGCACACGATGCTCCAGCACTCTTCCCTTCGATAACCATTCCGTCAGAACGTTCATCGGAACCTGTAGCAGTCCCGTGATTAATTGACTGTTCTCGTGAGCGTGTGCCACCCATCATGTCCAGCGTTTCAAAGCTGCCTCCAGATCGAGCCTGATCAAGTGACGTGCTCAGTGCTTTCCACAAAGAATCCAATCCAATCTGTGCACAACAGTCGCTGAACTGTGCCGTAGTCTCGCACACGTCCGACAACGTGTGCAATACGCGTAGGAGTTTCAATTCGTCCTGTGCTACCCGCAGCACCGCTGCAGATTCGAACCCTCCAACGCCAGCCGCTCGATAATTGCTCGGAGAGGCGAGCCCTCGAGCATGGCTAACAAGTGCGTCCAACACGAGAGACCTGTTTGCTGGCACACAGTCAAGCAATCTCAGGATTTGAATGGTCCGATCTTGCATCTGGGGCGAACAGATATCTAAGCTGAGAACACCAACAATGGCGTGCATTCGGCTTGCCGAAAATTCAACTGCTGGAACCGGTACCCATTCGATTCGTTCATCAGCAGATTCATCACCCTTGCTCTCCTCATCAGCCTCAGATCGCTCCTGTTTTCTGAGACGCATCAGTGGCGTCAACACCAACTCGATGAATTCCAACAGCAAATCCAAAATCGTGGCACTTCTTGTGACAACGTCGGTGGTCAACAGTTCTACAACCACTCCGATGCCGCTCTCGGAATCAGTCGTCAGCGGATTTCGACGTTTCAAACCATGCCGATCGAGCATCTCAACTGCAAAACGTGCATTATGCTTCGCCAAATAGACAAGAACACGCAACACTCGACCCAATACTTCTGGAGGGACTGTGGATGAGGCAGTAGACATCCAGCTAGCTTGATTTGCCAGACAACCATACATGTTTTTGGGAGGGAAATTAACATCACCGCCCTCTCCCAACAGGGGTCGTTCCAACGGATGAGTTAATAGAAGAAGCACATTTTTCCGAATGCTCGCTCGTGTCTGAGGATATTGGCAAACATTTAGAACCAGCCGCTGAAACACCCTGTTGTGAACAATAGACTGTGCCATAAACAGCAACCGTAGCACCGATTTCACAGAATTTTCGTTCAAGATTCGCTCATTTTCGTATTCCTCTTCTTGACGAAGAACTTTCACCATTCCCCGCCGAGTACTGCGATGGTCGTCTCGAGTGCGACGATGGCTTTCTGCACCCCGTCGACTTGACCTTCGTCCTCCATATATATCAACTCCGTGAGACGTGAGCATTCGACGCAGAGTTGGTCGACGGAAAATGTCTCCAGCATCGTCATCATGAGATCCATTCCCTGATGTATGGGGTTCAGTGGCTCGATAACCAGGAAATGTCGCACGCTCGCGAAGTACAGCAGCTTCTGCTTGAACCTGAGAAGGAAGCGACTGGAGAAAGTCGTCGTCACAAGTGGTCAATATCTCGGCCCGCAACGCAGGGTCGAGAGATGCAACAAACGAAGCATTATCCATCTCCTCTGCCCGCGAAATATCGGCTGGGGCCTCTGCTGCACGCGCAGCAGCTTCGCGTTCTCGACGCTCATTTGCTAACACTTCAGCGCGAATATCTGGAGGAAGGGCTTCCAGAGTCTCTCGATCGAAGCTCGAGTTTGCCATGTCGATGTCAAGTTGAGATTGGACCTCACCTTGGCTGACATTCGAACTTGCCTGATCAGGGGCATGCTGCGCAATAATCTCGGCCTGCATTTCTGGTGGAAGAGATGAAAATACTTCTGGATCAACGCCTTCAGGACAGACGAGCTGTGGTGGCGGTGAGGACTCCTGTTCTGCAACTTCAACTCCGCTGTGCGAGATTTCAGCAGCTGTCTGGTCAGATTCAAGCGGTCGGGCACTACTGGACGATGGAGTGTGGAAACTCGTTAAATCGAGGGTAAAGTTCATCAGATCACTCACAGGGGCACGATCAGTTGCACTTATGGGGGGAGGAGGAGGCAAGATACTTCCAGACTCGTCGACTGACGGTTCGATAGCTTGCGATGCTGATTGCCCGAAACGTGGGGACGTCTGAACAGGGGATTGCGTCATCTCAGTTTCAGATCCGGCGTCTTCATGGGGCGAGCGGAGCGATGATTCGCCTAGTGTGCTTGCCAGTGCAATGACAGAGGCTGTATCAGACGCAGCTTCGTTCACGGACGCAGTATCAGGAGCTGTTCCTCCATCATCTTCAGGGAGGGGATCGGTACCAACTTGGCGAGATACTTCTGGCTCAGTGTGCTCAGCGCTAGACGCAGCGTCAGATTCGCGCACCGCCTCACTTCGGCTCGATTCTTCGGTCCCTTCAACAGTCGCAACCGGTGGCGATATCTGGTTTTCATTGGAACTCTCACTGACGAGCTGATTAATCTGTTGTTCGAGTCGCGACGCAATTGTGCGGATGTCGCCGTTGTTTGTTGATGCCCCCAGAGCATTGTTACCAAGTCCCACATCGCCTCGGAACAGACGATTGTTTCCACTCATTATATCTCGTTCTGCGCGCCGGAACGCCCCAATTGGCATATTACTACGCCCGTGACCGCCTAACAAATGTTGAGATGTTGGAATATCGAGTGAAAACTCGTTAAGCAAACTGGAGACAGTTGAAAGATGGCTTCGCGACGGCGGGCGGTTACGACCTGCTCGTCCTTGCTCGCGACTCAAGAAACCACGGCCTCCGAAGAAATGTGGGAGGTGACTGTGAACTTGCTCCGTCAACTCCTGCAGCTCTCGAAGCAGCGACGTGTGGCGTGGAATCGCCAGTCTATTCGGTAACTGAGCAGCAATTGTATCATCGATTCCTGGACGAAGTAGAGGATGCGACAAGGGAACGAGTGAGTTGAGGTTTCGGCCACTGGATCGTGATAGCACATCTCCGCGCAACGAGCTCCGTCTTGTTGAGCCAGCTTCAACGGTCTCAAAAATAAAATCATCGTCGGCATCGGATTGTCGCTCCAATACTTGTAGAAGTGCTGTCCCAATATTGTTAACGTCATTGACACCAGATGCAGTTCGGCTTCTTAATCGCATAGTCCGAAAAGACCCATCCGGATCATCTTCATCGTCGTCATCGTCTGCGAACGTGAACAATTCGGATTGGCTCCGACTACGCACGGAAGTCCCACCTTCTTGTGTGAACATGTCGACAAGAGATCTGATCATTTGTTGGTTAGTTGAATTTGCGGGGGTACGAGCATCGCGATTGTGAACAGAAGTTAGGCTACGGTCCTCTCGTGATCCCGCAAATGCCAATTCATCATCAAGTAAAACAGGATACGAAAACTCTTCCTCTTCAACCTCGTCCAAACCATCGCCAGTCGGGTCACCCCCAAATGTTTCCCAGCTACGATATCCAGGACGAAGTCTCCGATCGTGCGCTCTCCGGCTCACGCGAAGTCGAATCCGATCGTCATCGTCGTCATCTTCATCGTCATCGTCTTCATCGTCGTCTTCGTCCTCATCGTCCTCTTCCTCATCTTCATCTTCATCAACGTCTTCATCTTCGTCTTCATTCTGATCCCCAAGGTCGTCTAAATCCTCAACATCATGACGATCGTCGTTCAGACGCCGTTGGTCGTGGATTGAGTGATCAGAATCACTTAGTTCACTGTTGCTGTCACTATCATCACCCGGCGCTTGTGCTGCTGAGTCCATCTCGTGATCAATATCGTCAGCGTTGTCATCAACATCACCAGCTGTAGTCGGCGATTGCATTGCGACATCGACAAGGTTCACATCATTTGGACCAGCTTCGCTGGGGCCGCTTAACTGCGACGACTCGCCTCCAATAGCCAAGTTCGAGGATGCTGACTGTGTACCTTGCACTGTGTTGTCAACACTGGGCTCTTGTGATTGCGATCGCTTGTTCAATAGCCGTTTGACCTTGTGGGTGACAACCGATCGAGTCAGAGTTGCCAAAGGTCGAAGAAGCATGGAGCACGTTGAATGTGCAAATGGGTGGGAGAGTGAAATCTTCCGCAGAGCGTCCGTGAGAAGTGTCACGAAAGCATACTTACCCTGCAACCCACCACCAAGTACAACTTTGTCCCAAGAAAATGATTTGCTGGAACCATGAGGCCATAAAATACTCATTGTAAGAGCCGACCATGCGTGCAGTTGACTCAAAGCAACTTCATTCTCGATAGATAGGTCTCCAGCATAATCGATCGTGGGAGACTCGGGCCAATTCTGGAAGAGCTTGATGAGTTCGCTCACAATGTGCTTCGGTCCGTCGCCGGATTGGCCAGCTAGTGTCACAAGCAATTTGTGAGAATACCGGACGCGTTCGCGCACACGTTTGCTGAGCGTAGCCTTCGCAATGGCGTCAGGGGTATCAAATTTGTTGTCTCGAATGGTTCGTCGAACAGAAGCGAATCTGCACAGTTCGACCGACGGCAGAAGCTCCTTTAAGGTCAAAGCAATCAAACACCGCTGTTCGCTGCACGAACTAAGCTCTTCTTTGTGGGCCTTGGTCAAAGCATGTGAGCATACTGGAAAAGCAGAAGCCAATTCCACCAGTAAACGAAGGTACGTCCCAGCAGACGTAATGTCTGACTCCTCGGATTCTTCGTTCGAGCCCAGCAGCGGTGCAACTTCCGGCAGCGATTTCTCCTGAGCCCACGCCCCACGGATTTTCTCGATGAGCTTGTTCACAACCGTGTGCGCGTGCTGTTTAAAGTTTCTCGGAAGGCGGTGCGCATGTTTTTTGTCGTCTTCACTCTTGGATCGCGCAGTTTGTTGATGGGATTCAAAGGGGGCTGGTGGCGATGGTGCAGAGTCGCTACTGGATTTTGGTACTAAATAAGTCCGTCCCGACTCACTTCGCTTGACCGTGACAGTGTTCTGCAAGGCTTTCAAGAATGCTGACTCATTACGTGCAGCAACTGGCGCCAGCTCATTCATCAATGCTCGAGGAGTTATCCGCATCTGGCTCGGAGATCCAAATCGATCAGACAACTTCGTCATGGCATGTCGAATTTTGTCTTCCATCATATACTCCAACACTTCAGGAGATTCCAACATTAGCGCAAGAATCTGGCCAGTCAAATCTGGATATGCTGGAAACGCAACGTCAGCTTGGATGTTGAGAACAGCATCAACACCTCCATTTGCAAAGAGTACGCTGGCCAACGAATAATCCGAAGCAAGATGAGTTAGCATTGACCAAATCGCATGCGCGGTTTCTCTATCAAGTTGCGGTGAGGACATGTTTAATACGCACGCTTGGACCAGTTTCTGCTTTGACGTGGCATCCAAGAGCAACTTCGCATCAGCAGACGCATTCGAATCGGTGGTCGACGCAACTAGGGTTTCGCAGACGAGAACACTGTCAATCATCAAAAATAATGGTGCAAGGGAAGCCTTCGACGTATTTCCATCCTTAGAAGATAGATCGTATGCGAATTGCACCAACGTCGTTATGCACGATCGTTCTTGAAGCGCAAAATCGCGGGCAATTGAGAAGTCGATGCGAGCCATCACCGCTAACAGATGAGTCAATCGGCCAAGAAAGCGGATATCCTGGCGTTCTAGAGACGTCGTAAGTGCAGCGTTCAAACGCCCAAGCAAGCAATCACGTTCATCTTTCGATCTGGAGGCGAGGACAACAAAGTGCTGCGCTAATAAGTAGACGAATTTCTGCAGTTCACAGTCAGCAGTTCGTGGTTGAGGTTGACTCCGCAAGATAGCCAAGCAGGTTTCCTCGAAATGTGAACGAATTGAGTTATACTTGTCGAACAGCACTCTTTCTTCAGGTTTGTCATTTGATTCCACTACAGTGCTGTCCGGCTCGGTTTGCAATACTGCAGAGCCTGATTGAGCACCTTCCGCTTCGGCATTCGCAGAAACATTGTCATCGCCTTCGTCATCTGGATGGGATAGCAACCATTCCATAGCCAGCTCAACATCGTTGATTCGGATCCGCCGAATTGCATGTTCCACACGGCGTCGAGGGAATCCCATCGACACGATGCTATCCACAGTTGCTGGATCGATTTCAAACGTCCGAGCATTTTCACGACGCGGACGGCTCGGATGTGCGCCAAACAGAGCGTTGAAGAAATCATCTCTGTCCAGGCTGGAGTTTCGAAGTCGGCTAAACGCTGGAAATTGCCCGGATTCACCTTCACCATTTACCCGTCGAGCATCGCTGTCGCGTGATTGTTTGTCGATGTCAAGACGGCATTTCAAAATCGTTCCAACCACTGGGATCACCTCAACTGCACATTTCTCAGCACTGAGGTCGGATAGCTCCGGGTCCTCCCAAATTGCTTGAATCGCATCAGTACAAATGTTATGAAGCTTGACACACAATGGCTGCAGCTGAAAGGAACTGCCTTCAGGTTCGGAGGTGTCGCCAGACAGAAGAGAGGCAGTTATTGGGCTTGTTTGAAGTGCCTCTAGATCAGCAAAGTGTTTGAGTGCATTTGTGCCAGCTCGTAAAGCAATTGAAGACAACCTATCCATTGCTGCATTCTTCTGACGTAGAGAGTCAGCGAAAAGGTTCGAGAAGAGGGCCTCAATGTGCCCACTGACGCCCTGCTCATGTTCTAGCAATTTGGCTATCAAGAGAGAATTTGAGTATTTTTTCTTCTCATCAAACACAACTTGAACAATTGTTTCCGTCAAAAACGCCAAGAAGTACTTTTTCACGAATACATCGGATGCAACGCTCTCTGCTGATAGCACGCAGTCGACATGGTCTCTCAACACGTTCGCAATGAACGTGGCGAACGGGTATGCATGCGGTGCAAGTGGGTGAACTGAGTCGTCTCCACGCCGTTGACTGACTGGAGTGGCAAGAAAAGATTTACTAAGAGAAATGAGAAGACTTCGACAAACGGCAGTAAATCGAAGCAAAAGCAACGATCCAAGCTTCCACAACCCTTTTCGTGCAACAGATGGTGGTTCTGGTACGTTTTCAGCGAAAGGAGGTTGAGAGGGTTGGCGATGAAGCCCAGCAAGTCGCGCTCGTTCAAGCTGAGCAGATCGATCAATCTGGAATAAGCGGCCGAGTATTTGAAGGTTTTTCTTGGAACTTAATTCGGAAAACCACCTTCGGGAGTGCAAATGCGACTGAGCTGTCTGAATTGTCCAAACTAGGGCTCCAGCAAGCCATTCTGTATACGCCAACAGTCGAAGGTACGCTCCAACGACTCGTATCCGTTCCGAGATAGCATCATCTCCTTGTGTAAGAAAACTTGACGAATCACCAGTGGTCCCGAATAGTTCAGCCAGAGCGACATCGGGCATTGAACATAATAAACCATCAATGGAGTCGTTACTCTCAGCGTTTGGTGGACTTACTCCCGTCCTTGTGTCCCGTAAAGCATCGAGATTTGCGCCTATTTCAGACACTAAGGCGTGAAGAAGTGTTGTGGGCTGATGGGCTCCAAATGAACGAAGAGCGAAAGTAATTGACTGGGCAGCAGGTTGGTGGGTGAGTCCCGGGACATCCTTGCGATTGTCGCGATCGGCTCCCAGCAGATTCGTCAGAAACGAAGACGTCGTCGGCAGTATCAATCGGTACATGCGGAACAAGCATTCAACACCCCCATTGTCAGCAAAACAAGCAGCACTTTCTGACTTCGAAATAATTGGCTCGAGAAGATCTCCAAAGTGAGAGCTCATTCGTAAGTATGCTGCATAATTGGTCTTGCTCTCCTTCAATTTCTGTTCTCCAAATCGTACTATCTTGTTGCCCGCCGCAATGCAGGCTTGAATGGCTGCAGTGTCGAATCCGGATACTTGGCGCATCATATCAAATACGCCAACGCCCACGGTGGACGCGACGTCTTGCATGTAGTCAACTTCATCCCCTACATATAGTGGGAGAGCAAAACAGTCTAGGAGATAAGTCAACGGCTTCAAACGTGCAACCTTGTCAGCGTGGGCTGTGGTCAAACACAAGGCACTAATAACAGATGGGGCAGCCATTACAAGTTCCGAGGAGGGAGGGAGTTGTTTCGAGGGGTACAATTCTGTGATATCCCAGCGAGTGAAAGTCTGGAGGAAGGCGTCAGCAATTCCACCGGAATGCACTTGATTGACGCTGCTTGGGTCATTATTGACAATGTCTGAAACGACGATTGATGCTTGAGCGAACACAATGGGACCGAACACATCAATACCTTCAAGAACTCTGATCAACGCTTTGCTTAACGGACTTCCATCTCGAATAACCCGGCTTGTCGACCCTGCATTCATGACGCCTTGTGCATGGAACGAAACCGACAGCATGACCAGGAGAGCAACAATTAACACAATCTTCGTCTCTGAGAGCACTGTATCCGAGCCTCCGGATAAGAGAGCAGTTGACGTTACTTCTTTGCACAAACTATCGATGATTATTCCAACTCCATTCAGTTCCCGATACAGAGCAGCAGCAGCTGAGTAGGAATTAATCGTGGTCTCGAGCGCCTGAACACACAAGGTAATTAAGGATCGGTGGTGCGGACACGTTGGTGTAGAGGAAATAACGTGGAGGAGAGCAGGAACAACACCGTTTTCTGTTAGAACGGATGCACCTGACTGGATGGATACAACTATGTTCAGCAATTCAAGCACTGCTTCAATCCACCAAAGTTTCTTGTCCACTGGACTGGAAACGTCACGAAATAACCCCAAACTGAGTAATTCTGCATCTTTCGGAGACACAAGATCACTCGTCGCCTGAACAAACGCAACAGCAAGGGACATATCCATGTCTGGTTCAGCCTCTGTAGAAGCCAACGTTGATGATCCTGGGTCCGAGGCGTCTCTTGCAGTTGTACTTCGTGCGCGAGCTACTCTTGTTGAGATACTGCTTAGTTCCGTGATACAAAACCGGACAAGGGAAGGAAATACCCCATGTGGCATCCCTTTTCCAACACCAAGTGCTTGAAGTACGTTGGTTTGCCGCCCTACCAAACCAACTCCGCCTGCTCTTCCGGCTCGATCGTGAACAAGTGCACCGAGTACCTGTAAGGCAGCTACCCGGACTCTTGTAGGAATGGTATCAGAGTTCTCGACACGGATCAACTCGACAATCGTTCGAGTCAAATCGGGATGGCGATCAACGAATTGCGTCACATCTACCGAGTCGCAGAAAGCATAAAACAAAGCAACAAGTGCGTGAAGCCGTTGAACAATCAACTCCTCGCGCATGGCACCGTGCTGAGAAGCGATATGCCGGATGCGTGCCAAAATGCGAAACTGGTGGGCCTCTGGTACTCGGTACTCCGTGTACACGCCCTCGGCCAGATCTGCCGCCAATGCCGAGGTATTCGAGTTCAGAAGTTCGTGGGGAATGGGTATAGTCACCAACTCGGATGAGCGATCCTCATTATGCCGATAAAACTGGTAACACACAGCTCCGCTCTCGACATGTTCGGGGTCGTCGAGGGGATTCAGCCCCGAGGAGGCCCCACCCGCAGCTTCGACAATCATGATCAGCCGCCGCCGCAGATGGGCGTTCTTCGTCGCTGGGCTGGCGATATCCGTGGTCGGGTCAACGGCGTGGCGGTGCTGCTGAGCGGGGAGCGTCAACATGGCTGCCACGTGGGTCGCCTGCACGGCAACGCGCTCGCTCCTCGCCCCAAGTAACGCCGTCACCACCTAAGGGCAGCGCACCGAACGGATGGATCATCAGCGTTGTGGCTCCTGCGCTCATCAAACCGCCCCATGTGGAACAGCAAAGCGTGCAGACGTACCGATACGGCGGTGAAGACGTGCTTGTTCGATGCATTTTCCAGGAGCATCGCGAGGAACCGCAAGAGCTCAAACACCTCCTCCTCGAGCTGCTGCGACTCTGCTCCGCTGCCGTCCATGGCATCGTCCTGCTCGGCCTTGGGCTTGGGACCATCCCGCTCGGGATCGGGGACCACCAGCAGACGCGGCCACCTCGCGAGCGCGGCCGTGAGCTGCGCCGTGACCGTCTCGAGCACGCGGCGCCAGTTGTGGAGGTTCGCCTGGCCCTCAAACTGCCACCCGGGGAGGCACTTGACAATGGCCCCGAGTCGGGTCGCGGGGCAGGCCTCCAAGAGCTCCAGGAGGCGCTTCTCCTCGGGCCCGGGGGGCAGTCGCATGCCCCCCGTGGGTCCGCGGGACGATCCGCCACCGCCGCTGCCGCCGAGACCGAGGCCCATGCCCATGCCCATGCCCATGCCAGCCGAAGTGGCCGCTTGCATCGTGGGTCCTGGGGTGTCACCTCACGAGTTCAACTGACACGACCACTTGGTGCGGAACGGGGCGAGTCACAGAGAGAGAGAGAGAAAGGGACGAGGAAGAGGAGAGAAAGCAACGCGCGTGAGGATCCCGATGAGTCTCTGCCGCCGCCGCCGCCGTCGTCGTCGTCGTCGTCGTCGCGTGCGCGCGTTGCCGCCGTCCGTCGAAGATCCCGATCGCTGCGATCGGGGGTTTGTGTTTTCTGATGCACCCCCTGTCCGTCGATTCCGCGTTTGTTCTCGTTTGTTGTGTCACTCACCCAGATGGACGGAATGGAAACCTTTCCGAAAGCTAACGGCGAAACACTCCATTGAACGGGAAGGTTGAAGGGCGGGGGAGAGGGGAAGCTTTCGGAAAGTATCTTGAAAGTTTACTCATTGATGTGAGCAAGGGGACTGTGTTGAAACCGGTATGAGCACGGTCCGGCACAATTTGTGACGCACAAAATTGTGCCTGCGCAGATCTCAGTTGAAGTCAATCCAATTTTCGCTTCTGGGCTCAGCTAGCCGCACCTGACCAACAGCCAATGCTTGCGATAGATGGCGATCAAAAGAACTCGGTGCCGTGTGTACAGACTCGACGGAAGCTAATGTACACGACACGCAAGGTGTCGATCATCCGCATGAGCGCGATGTCGTGTAGCTGAAAGAATGGGCGGAGTTGAATGCATTGCCGAGTCTTTTTGCGAGAGAGATCGCATACATCCGAACGGCTGGAAGCGCATATTCGCCACGTTTACTGTAGTTTCTCCCACGCGACCCCAAAGCTACCGATGAGCACATCTCAGGTTTGCCCGATGAACGGTGCGAACCGCGCAGGTCACGGGCAGGCGTGCAACAGGATACAAAATTTGTGCAGGACTATAACTGAAAGCGGGAACAGCTCGAACGATCTGAAGCACGCGCCATGCCGATGTCAGGACCGAGCACGCTTGCGAATATCGTTGTGTTGTTCGATGGCCGCACGTATGCCACGGCTTTCACCGCCTTTGGTAATTGCTGGCAGCAACCTCCAAGCTTACGTCCCTTTATGGGTTCTTCTAAGCATGGAAGAGTGATAACCAGTTGATGACTTTGCGAGTAAATCCCTGGTCATTCCAAACCCCACGCCTGGTTCGCATATGGTTGTTGTCGGGATGATGCCATAGTTGTTTCGTCTCGCAGCACGACGATTCCCACAAGGTCATTCAAGGTCGTTCGCAGCATACCTGGAATCTGTGTTTGTATCTTCAAGAGCATCTTCACTGCTTTCGAAAGTAGCAACGCGCCGGGGATGATCAATTCAGACACCACATCCATAATCAAGTCAGACGACAGACGACAATTGCAGAAGGCGTCGAGTTGGGCACTCGAGTTTTTAAATGTGAAGCGTTCAATTACTCCAGACCAGCAATTGAAAACCAGTACAACGGCATAACCCACACTGAGCCACCGTTCGAGGAAGCCGATGACTCATTCGACAGGTGTGGAGTGTTTGAAGTGTCACTTCAATAACCTATCTGACAACATAATCGACCACGAAGCAATTGCTTTTTTTTTGGATTCCCCAATGGCGTCGGCCACGCGAGTACGTGCGTGCTTCAGTGGCGGAAGAAACCAATCCCGCAATCTTGATTTGGTCCTGTTGGGTTTCGATTCTGGAATCCGAGCAAGACGAAGATGGCCGTGACGAACCGACTGACGGGTGTTATGGCTGAAGATGTCCGTCAATGCAAACAAATACCAAGTAGATGACGCCGAAGATGGGGAAGAACTTCTTGTCCAACTCGGGGTAAGCGCTCTAGATGTTGAGAGAGCACCCGGTCTTGGGGAGATAATTGTACACGTACCCCGCTGTGAGATAGTAAATGACACAGAGATGATGCACAAGCGCAATGGCCCGGTAGCGCGCATTGGACATGGCCAGTTGTGTCCTATTCCTCAAATTCAGGCGAGTGAATGCCCGGTGGACACTATAGGGCTCACACTATGGGTCCCGAGTAGGGAGCAACTGTGAGCGGCCATCGCGATGCCGTTCCCGTTCGTTTGTATCCGGCGGGGCCGCTCGTTGAGGACAGGGCCAGAGCAATTTGTCGTGGACTCGTGCAGACAATCGGGTTTTGCTGCGTAGGAGAATGGCGTTTGTCCGAATCGACGAGGCCACGAGAGGCCATTAAGGGGAGGGGGCAACAGCACAGTCGATTACAACCAATTGCAGGGACTTGGGCTCGATCCGTGACCCCCAAGGAAGCACCATGCGAGGTACACTTGTAAGGATACCAAGTCTCCGGTACCAGCAAGCACATCTCGACAGCGTGATGCAATGTGGTACGTCGCGGATGACGACGGAATCGAAAAGAAGCAACGACATGGTGCTTTGTCAGAAGGGGGGGGATACATGCTTTGCGCTGGGCTGTTTTGAGCGCTACGCACGACCTCCGTTGAGCATTTTGCGTGTGATGTTGAGCGGCGCACAATGCAACAGACTGTGTGTTGGCATCAATCGGATTTATATCCAATCCGCTTGCGTGTACCGGGTTATCAGTGCATGATTGGTTGAAATATTGGCTATTTCGTTTTCAAGGGGGAGGCACATGGCCCCAAAGATTTCTTTCCTAGAGCCCCAAAGCCAAAGCAAATTGGCACGAGCTCGCGGCGACAAGCAAGCAAGCAGGCAGGCAACAGGGAGCAACGAGCGAGCAGCATGACCGAGTCGGTGTTTGGGATCGTCGGGAAGGACTTTGTGCTGTTGGCGGCCGATGCCAAGGTCGTCCGCTCCATCCTCGTGTACAAGGACGATGAGGACAAGGTAGCGGTTCAGAATATGGATGGGCTTGTTTCGTGCCATCGCAGGACGGATGCGCTCACGAGACGATGCATTTGATGTGATTTTCGCAGTCGGTCGAGCTCGACGCGCACAAGCTCATGGTCGCCACGGGCCCGCAGAGCGACCGCGTGGGCTTTGGCGAGTACATCCAGAAGAACATGAAGCTCTACGAGCTCCGCAATGGTGTCACGCTCAATGGCCCCGCGACGGCCAACTATGTCCGGGGCGAGCTCGCGCGTTTCCTGCGGAAATCCCCCTACCAGGTGAATCTGCTCATCGGTGCCGCTGATGCCGAGTCGACCCCTGAGGGCCAGAAGACGACCATCCCGTCATTGCACTGGATCGACTACCTCGGCTCGATGGTCAAGGTCAACTTTGGCGTCCACGGCTATGGCGCGCACTTTTGCCTGTCGATCTTTGATCGCGAGTGGAAGGTCCGTTGCTCTGCTGCTGTGCGGATCTCGAGGACGAGGGGATCAAAACGCTGATGGGCCATTGTTTTTTGCCTTGTTTCGTTTGTCCACCTGCAGCCCAATCTCTCGCTTGACGAGGCCATCAAGATCCTCCAGATGTGCCACCACGAACTCGAGACGCGCTTCCTCGTGCGCAATGGCCAGTGGATCTACAAGGTCGTCGATGCCGAGGGCATCCGCGAGATCACCGTGTAGAGAGTCTGCGTGTCCGAAGATCACACTCTTCACCCAGTCGAACGCCGCGCTGCACGCAGTCAGAACGAGGCAAGCGACCAACAACACAGAGCAACACACAAACAAAAATCTAACGTGGATATTTGATTTATCATACCCCGCGCCCGAAGAGCCAACGCTCGTCCGCTGTCTGCGGTTGTCGCCGCCGCCGTTTACTTTCGGCGGTTGTAGCGGCCCTTGGACTTGAACGAGCTCGTGCCCTTCTTGGCGTTGCGCTTGTAGTTGGTGATCTTCTCCTTGAACTCGAACGCGGTCTTCTCACCGCCCTTGGGCTCACGGCGCTTGACACTCGCGAGCGGCTTGCTGTCCCGGGCGCTGAGGTCCACGTCAAAGCCCGAGGCCGACGAGCCCGAGGGCTTGTGGCTGCTCTTGGCGGCCCGCGCGGCCTCGCGCTTTTGGCGCTTGCGCTCGTGGAGCTCGGCGATCGACTCCTCCTCCCGCACGCGGGTCTCCTCGAGGTGTTTCTTCTTGGCGTGCTTGGCCGCGCCGGCCACGTGCTGCGAGGTAAACACCTTCTTGCCCTTCTTGCCTGCGCCCTCGTCCTCGTCCTCGGCGGCGGCCCGCGCGGCCTCGAGGAGCTGCTGCTCCCGCTCGCGGATCTCAAAGCGCCGGCGCTTCTTGTGGTTCATCTGCTTGAGCTTCTGGGCCCGCGTGAGCTCCTTGCCGCCCTCACCGGCGTCGTCACCGTCACGGTCCTTGCCACCGTTCTGGCGGGCGAGGCGGTCCTCCTCGGCCCGCTCGGCGACCTTTTGCTTCTCCTTCTCGCTCATGAACCACGTCCGCGCGGGGCGGGCGGCGATCTCGTCCTGGTGCTTGAGCATGTTCTGGGCCCGCGTGGCCTCCTTCTCGACCTCCCGCATGCGCTTCTCGAGCGTCTCCTCGCGCATGATCTGCTTGATGTCCTGGGCCATGCCCTCGATGCGGGCCTTCCACTGGGCGATCACCGGGTCCGGGACCGCGCGGCTCTTGACAAAGCCATGGCAGTGACGGGAGACCTGCTTCATCAGCAACCGCCGGGACTCGCTCGTCAAGGTCACGGCCCGGCCATTGCGCCCCGCGCGGGCCGTGCGCCCGACGCGGTGGACGTACGTCGTGAGGTCCTTGGGCATCTCATAGTTGATGACCGCGTGGACGCCCTTGACGTCGATGCCCCGGGCGGCCACGTCCGTGCAGAGCAGGATGTCGACCTTGCCATCGCGAAAGTCCTGAAGGGCCTCGAGGCGCTCCTTCTGCGTCAGGTTCCCATGGAGCTCGGCGGCCTTGAGCCCCGCGAGGCCAAAGATGATCATCATCCGGTGGGCGTGGACCTTGGTCTCCATGAACACGATCGTGTTGGTCTTGAACGTCCGCGTGCAGAGGGCCAGGAGGATCGCCTCCCGGTCCCCCTCGCGTTGGGGGCGGATGCGGACAAACTCCTGGACGAGGTGCGAGGCCATGTCATACAGCGGGTCCGTGCTGATCCGCACGGGGCGCTTCATCGAGAGCTCGATGAGCTGGTCGACCTTGGACGTGAGCGTCGCCGAGAAGAGCATGGTCTGCCGGGCCACGGGGCACATCCGCACGAGCTCGAGGACCTCCTCCGTGAAGCCCAGCTCCAGGAGGCGATCGGCCTCATCGAGCACGAGGATCTCGAGGTCGTCCATGTGCACGCTCTTGGAGTTGCGGAGGTGATCGATCATCCGCCCCGGGGTGCAGATGACCACGTCCGGGCGGTTCCGGAGCTCGACCTCCTGGGGCTTGAGCGGGAGCCCCCCGACGGCCAGCGAGCTCGTGATGTCCGTGAACCGCGCGAGCTGCTCGAGCATCGACTGGCACTGCGTCGCGAGTTCGCGGACGGGGCAGATGATCATCACCCGCGTCGACTGGACCCGCCGGGAGCGGAACTGCAGGCGCTCGAGGATCGGCAGCAGGAACGCCGCGGTCTTGCCACTGCCCGTCTGGGCGCTCGCGCAAATGTCCTTGCCCGTGAGGGCCACGGGGATCGCCCGCTGCTGGATCGGCGTCGGCCGCTCAAAGCCCAACTCGGTGATCGCCCGCATCAGCGGCCGTGAGAGCTTGAGGTCGGCAAAGGTCTCAAACTTGGTCTTGGCAAACTCCTCCGCGGCGAAGGGGTCGCTCTCGAAGAACTCGGCGGCCTTCTGGCGCTCCTCCTCGTCGACCTCGTCGTCGGCCTGCGTCCGCTTCTTGGCGTTGTCCTTGAGCGCGGCCATCAGACGCTCCTCCTCTTCGGCGACCTCCTCGTCCTCCTCTTCATCGTCTTCGTTGTCGTTCGCGTCCTCCTCCTCCTCATCGTCCGACGACGACGAGTCCTCATCTTCATCCTCGTCCTTGTCCTCGGCATCCTCCATCTCCTCGTCCTCGTCCTCACCCTCGTCGCTGTCGTCACCAGACACAGCGTCCGCTTCCTCCTCCTCATCGCTATCGCCGCCCTCGGCGTCGTCGCTGTCGCTGCCACTCGCTGTCTTCTTTTTCTTCGCCGCCGCCTCCTCCTGCTGCTTCTTGGCGAGCTTCTTGGCGCGCTTGGCCTCCTTCTCCAGGGCCTTCTCCTTCTTGCGCTTTTCAATCTTGGACTGGATCGACGTGCGCTTGGTCCGCGTGCCATTGGCCTCGGCCTCCATGGCGTCAATGCGCGAGATCGCCTCTGCCGGGACACATTATACGACTCACGTGAGCTCCTGCTGTTCCATCCGCACGACCCGCAAAGCCTACGACGTACTCGTGAAATCCCACGATGAGCCCGTTGGGCCCCGGAAGCCGTCGTTCTCGTCAAAGTTGAAGCTCTCGGCCATGACGCCGCCCTTCTTGGCCGCCCGCTGCTCGGCGGCCTTTTGCTTCTGCGCTCGCCAATCACCACCACCATCATCACCCGACATCAGTAACATGCCACACACACACGCGCGCATGTATCAATATCGTACCTTGGAGATGATGGCGTCCTTGAGCATCGCCGCGTTCTCGCCCTCCTCATCCGAGCTATCGTCGATCCCCGAGAGCTGCAGTTTGCATTTTTGCAAGCCACCACGGGTCAGTCATGCCCACAAAAATCAAACACAAGCGCCAAGCCACCGCCTGAGCAGCCAGAACACGCGCACCTCCTCATCGGAGGCGATGGTCATCATCAGATCGTCCTCCACGTGCTTCGGCTTGCCCATGATTCCCCCACCAAGCACTAGCGCCAAGCGACGTTGACGAGCGATGCGTTTGGTTTCCTGCGCTTGATGACTGGCGGCACACCACTAACAGACGTACGTGATGATTGGGAGCCAATGGCTGGCGGTCTTTTCGGCCAATCATCATTGAATCCGATACTTTGGATGCAAGGAACGGGAATCGGTTTTGACCAATGATAGGCCCCCTGGCGATCCATTTTCCACCTTCGTTCATCATGGCTTGGGCGGAGCAGGCTTGGCTCACCTAAATGGAGGATCCGCAGAGCTGGCGGCGGAATGCCCGGCGGCATGTCTCGCAGCGGGTAGTGGCGACGACGGCGACCGGCCCCGGGCCCGTGAGACGGCCCCAGCGAGCCCCCGGGGGCGTCTCGGCTCCGACGGCCTCGTCCATGGCGAGAAATGCCACAAGGACCCGCCCGACGACGACCGAGGGGCCGCCGACCCACGGGGAGTCTGCGCCGACGCCCCCATCGCGCTGGAAGGAGCTCCGTCAGTCGATCCGCATCAAGGCCACGATGGACACGGACGACCGCCGGCCCCGGAACGCCCGGATCGCCGATCTCTGCGAGGAGGACCGGGACAAGGTCGCCAAGTTGATCCGCCGCATCGTCGACGTGAGCGCCCTGCACGAGCAGCGCGAGGCCGAGTTCACCCGCCAACAGGCGCTCCTCGAGACCGAAATCCACGAGCTCCGCGCGCATGTGAAGAAGGACGCACGCGAGCTCGAGGAGCTCGGGGACCGCCTCCGGTCGACGTTGACCAAGCTCCGCGAGTACCAGGAGCGGGTGCTGGTCCTGGAGGAGACCAACGACCACGAGGTCAAGCACCGCATGGAGACCGATCAGACCATGGATCTCCTCAAGGTACGCGCCAGGTCGCCACTTTGTCATGAATTCCGCCAGGGACCTAATACCGAAAATGTTCGTAGCACGAGGTCGACAAGCTCCGGGAGCTCGTCCGGCGACAGAAGGACGAGATGGCCACCAAGGAGCAGGAACAGGCCCAGACCTTCAAAGTCGAGCTGGATCGCGTGACGACCGAGCTCCGTGTGGCCCAGGAACAGCTCCTCCAAGAGCGCAAGGATCGACTCCTGGAGAAGCAGCGCGAGCTGGAGGCCCGTCTGGCCAGGAACGCAACGTCACCGTCGCCGACAGCGCCGTCGGCGGTGCCGGTGATCACCCCACCCACAATGGCAACGATCCCGATGACCTCGGGCGATGAGCGCGTCGCCTCAGCCGCTATTGCGACCTCCAGTCCGCGGTCTCCCTCAGTTTCGACTGGCCTGCGACAATCCGCGGCGATGGATACGTCCTCGGTGATGAACACGTCGACCGAGCTCCCGCACAAGATCAAGGAGATCATGGACGAGTGGAAGCAACGCATGGAGGAGGCATTGACGGGGCGATCCGACAGCGAGCCGGCCGTCGGTCCCGCGACCAGCTCGAGCACTGTGGAAGCGACGCCCCGAACGACTTCGCGAGGATGCCAAACCGAGCAAAGGCAACGTGACGATCTGCATCGAGAAGAAGTCCCCGAAGCCGGTGATGACGAAGAGATGGAGGATCAGCAAGACGATTCGTACGAGGAGGAAATCTACGAGACGCCCCAGAATCCGATCCATCGGCGACCGGGGGTCGCCCCACAGCGAGGGCCACGCCGGCAGCTTCAGTCGGCCCCGCGTGTCCGCCGCCGTCGGCAGTTTGACAAGCTCCTAGTCCTCGAATCCGACGACGATCTCGACACTCCCCGTCAGGTCATCGGCACCCAGCGTCAGGTCGTGCGACGACGTGATGGCGATGACTCAGTTGCCCGGGAACCTATTGCAGGCCGTCAGCAACGCCCGCCCAGTCCCCGTGTCACCCGACGACCGACGCGCCGTCGAAACCTGGATGACTCGCGACCTGGTGGGGATGATCATGAAGACGACGAAAGTCGACGCGTCTCGCGTGTGCTGATGGAGGACTTTGCCCACCCGAGTATCGCCGAGGAGACGTTTGACGACGAAGTGCAATCGACGATCGAGCTCCTCGATGCGATGGATCGGAATCCCACGCGAGCGCTGAGCGACCAACTCGGACTGTACGAGTCCTCGCTCCTCGAGGTCGTCGAGGCCGTCGAGACGGGGGCCCGACTGCAGCGGCAACAGCAGGCATCGACCCGTACTCGATCCCAGCGACCTCAGCGAGTCCCGAGTCCCCGCAGCCCCGTGTCGTCCACGTCCTCGACGGCGTCTCGGCGCTTTCAGAGCCTCCGCGAGGGCCTCCAGGCCCGGGAGCAGAAGCTCGCGTGGCTCTCGACCCAGCATCCGAGACCGGAGCCACCGACGGCCTTGATGGAGGACGTTGAGCTCTTCCAGCAGGTCCAGGACCTCTATGAGCGGGATTTGGGCCTCGTGGGGCCGTCTGACGAGACCAATGGGAGCTATGGGGCCCCTGAGTGTGAGGACTCGCAGATCTCGGGGTCCGAATGCGAGGACGCGGTCCGGGAGGCCATCGAGCGGGACATGGTCGAGCTCTTGCGGGATCAGGCGTTCCAGGGGCTCCTTGGTCATAATAAATGACACATCATCTCATGATATTACACTACCGGTACGAAACAAGGTGGGGGAGAGGCGATACCGTCACATTACACGGTTGACTCCGCCTTCTCGATAGTAGACAAGTGCTTTCTGGCTTGTCCACTTTTGGAAAACTCAGTGTTGTTGGACGGGTGCAACAGGAAAAACGCACCAAAAGCCCAATTGACGCAAACGACATTCAGCCCAAGACATGAACAACGACAGCGGCGGCGTCGACTGGACCGCGCTCCAGGCGCGGGCGACGGCGGCCTGGGCCGAGGGCCGCGAGGGGCTTGTCCGCGAGTACCGCGCGCTCCCCCACGAGGCCCACGTCCTCGGGGCCTTTTGCCTGGGCCTGGCCGTTGGCCTCGCGCTCCCGCGACTCCGCCAGCCCTTCCGCCGCTTCGCGACCGTCGAGGACATCCCCACGCGCTTCTTCCACGAGGAGCGGCGGATCCGCGCCGTGAGCGTGAGCTGCAGCGACGGCGACACGTTCCGCGCCCGGCACGTGCCCTTTGCCCGGGGCCCCGGGCGCTACACGGGCAAGATGTCGGACCACACGCTCCAGATTCGCCTCGCGGGCATCGGTAAGGGGGGGGAGGGGGCTTGCACTTGTTTGCTGGCTGCCTGGCGGGATCGATCGATCGTTGACGAGGGCTGGCTGTAGACACCCCCGAGACGGCCAAGTTTGGGAGCAGCGGGCAGCCCTTTGGGGACGAGGCCAAGGCCTGGCTCACCGAGACCCTCGCGGGGCAGCGGCTCGAGCTCACGCTCCTGCACAAGGACCAGTACGCCCGGGCCGTGTGCATGGTCCACTACGGGCGCTGGCCCTTCCGCAAGAACGTATCCGAGGAGATCCTCAAGGCCGGGCTCGCGCACGTCTACCGGCAGGCCGGGGCCGTCTACGGGGGCCGCCTCGAGACCTTCGAGGCCCTCGAGGCCGCCGCGCAGAAGCACAAGCGCGGGATCTGGAGCCAGGGGGCCAAGCTCGAGTCGGCGAGCGAGTACAAGGCCCGCCAGCGCGCGGGCAAGGCGTAAAAGCGTGTAATGCAGCATCAGAGGATCTTGTGCGGCGACTGCTGGTGGTGCTGCTGATGCTGGTGCTGTTGAGGAGGCGGGTGATGCCGCTGGCGCATGTTGCGCATGCGCGCAAGGGCTATGAGCGCGGATCGCTGTTAGAACCTTTCACCCATTGCATGCTTCTGTACAGACAAACCACGGACGCACGGGAGGTCGGTGCGCGGTGCCGGGTCGGGGTCGCCACCGTCGCCGCTGCCCGCACTTCGGTCGCATGCTGGGGCTCGCGATGCTGAGACGCGAGGGACTTGCGTGGGGACGTCGTTGCCGTCGTCGTCGCCATGGGCTGACGGCTCGGGGCGATCGCCGCCGAGGACTTGCGCTGCCGCGCGCGCTGCTTGGCCAGCTCGACAAAGTCGGCGCCGTCGTTGCCGCCGGTGGGCTCCTTGTTGCGTTCGGACGCGCTCGCCGACACCGACGCCGACGTGCAGGGCCTCGGGACCTTGGAGGGCTTCCGGAAGAGGTGCTGCCATCGCCAAGTCACAACAGCCAGAGCAACACGGTGAGTCGAATGGCGGAGGTACAGGAGGCGACCGGTGCTCCCGCACCACGGGGGCAGACGTGGACGCCGTGAGGCTCGAGACCGAGGCCGAGCGTGGCGGAGACGGCGATCGGGACCGAGGCGACGATGGTGAACGGGACCGAAGCGTCGGGGTCCTCGTAGATTTCTGGTCGGCCGTCGCCGTCATCGCAGTGGGGCTCTCGCACTCGGTCAAGAAGATCCCCGTGAGGTCGACTCGCGGTGTCATCGGCGTCGTCGATGGGCGCTGCTGCGTGAGGGACCACGGGCAGGCCGCGAAGGCCGGCGCCGCCGTCACGTCCTAGCACACAAAACCCCCAAGCAACAGATACCGACAGAGCCCACGTCGTTAGTTTGCCCGTGCGGAAGGGGCCGATCGCATCGTAGGGCCTCACCAGGAACGTTGATCGCCGCATCCGCGTCGGGAGCTCCGGGAGCTCGGGTCCCGTGGAGACGAGCACGCCGTCGAGCGTCTGCATCTTGACCCCGGGGCTCAGGGCCAGCCCCGCGCGCATCTCGAGCGCGAGCATCCCCATGGGGTCGATCTCGAGGGCCTCGGACTCGTCGGCCGCAGGAAGGAACCCCGAGGTCTCCGCCTGGGGGCTCGTCGTCGTCGTTGACGTCACTTGAGTCATGCCCAAGCTGCTCCGGCGCCCGAGGCCCGGGAGCCCCGGGAGCCACGTCACCCCCGCTGCTCGCCCGGGGACCGCGTATTGGATCTGGACGATGCCCGTGTCCGGGCTGACCTGCCCACCTCCTAGCGCCTCTGCGAGCTGCTCGGGCTGGCTCGGGGTGATCAGCGTGCAGCCCTCGGCCGCCGTGCCCCGTCGGAGCGGGGCCGTCGAGACGCGATGGTGCGCGACTGAGCGTCGTCGAGTCGGCGACGACGCGGTCGGGGGCTCGACGGCAGTCCGGACCTCGAGCGCATCTCCGGCGTCACTCGCCGCGTCCTCGTCTCGGTCCGTGGGGGGCTCCGGCGGTGGCTGTCGGGCCCGCAGAGCCTCGACGCGGCTGGTGAAGGTCCCCGCGTGCTTGAGCATGGCCACGGCCATGCGCGGGGAGAGGCTCAGCGAGGCCCAGGCGCTCGTCGGGGTCTCGGTGCTGAAGGGCACCCCGGGCTGCGGCCCCGCGGGGGCGGTGCTGGGCGCGTCCTTGGCCAGAGGCGAGTGGCCCTGGGCCCTCGTCCGATGATGCTGATGTTGATGCTGTTGCTGATGGTGGGGCGACGATGCCCGGGACGACGGCCTCGACGGCGGGAGCGAGCCCGTCGAGCTCTGGAACGACGCCACTGCGATCGCCCCGAGCATCCGCCGGCTCTTGCGCGGGGACGGCGCAGCGGTCGGGGAGGGCAGGGCCGAAGGCTCGCGCTGCTGAATCGCATGGCGACAGGAGACGTCGATGGGGCACGGCGCCGGGTCTTCACGTGCTGCCGACGACTGCGGCTGCGGCGGCTGCTCCAAGGACGAATGGCGACGTTGCGTGTCCAGTCTCGGGAGCGCATACGTGGTCGTGACCCGATGGACGATGGTCATGATACTCGGGCCCAGGGCGTCAAAGAGCTCCGTGGCGAGGCGCTCGGCGGCGAAGCCCATGAGCCGTCGCTCGATGCGCTGGGCCTCGGCCACGAGGGCGACATCGGCGACGATCGCCCCGACGACCTCGACGACGAGATCATCGACGTCCAGGGCGAACGCTTGGTCCTTCCGGCGCGCGTGTTGTCCCAGGACATCGTCTACCATTGTCGCCGTCGTCATGGTCGCAGCGGTAGAAGCAGGAGCCTCGTCCGGGCCCCCGGCCCCCGGATCCGCGTTGGCGGTCGCCGTCTCCATGGTCCTCGCCACCCACGATGCACGAACGCGCGCGCGCCCGCACGACCGAGAGCGAGAGATAGAGAGATAGAGAGAGAGCGCGAGATGAGATGAGATGGCGCGTTGCAATCGCCCGCGAGCGCGGGCCGCTAATTATATTGACCAGCATTATATGCGTCTGCCTTAGTCTTCTTTCATTTCCAGCGTCCACAGTCATGATCACCCGCACGCGACGTTGCATCGATCGCGCCACGCTCGTCTATCATTCTCTCGCCTATCACCCAGCTCCACGGCCTCCCTCCGCGTCACGGGGCC
>JAADYI010000173.1:0-26804 GCA_023338185.1 Lagenidium sp. CBS 127285
CCCCCCCCCCCCTCAATGCAGTGCGACCTTTTGCTCCATCTCGCTCGCCAGCGACCACCAGCACCGCCCCACGCGCCACAGCCTCAGCGCCAGCGGGGGCGGGGACCCCGACCGGGGCTACTACCTCGACGGCGCCCGCGTCACTTTCCCCAAGCGGCTCCTAGCGCTTGCCGGGCGTCGAACCGCCGCCACCGCAGAGCCGCCCCCATCGCACCGACGGTCGCGTCGCCAACCATGGCGCTGGCGGGTGCGGAACATGCGCGGCTTCATCCCCCTCTGCCTCCTGCTCCTCGCCGCGGGCCTCGCGGGGCTCGTCCTGGCGCTCGTCACCACCGCCGATGCCGACCGGTACCTCTTCCTCGGGGCCGTCACGTCCCTGGCGTTCTCCCTTGTCGTTGTCGTGTGCTACCTCCACACCCGCATCGTCCGCTCGCACCCGAACCCGCTCATCTTCAGCAAGAGCCTCGTTGACCTCATCCTCGCGGGGCTCTACATCTTCCAGTACGCGGCCACCGAATTCGCCGCGCCCCCGCTCCGGCTGCCCCCGCACCTCGCGGCGCTCACGCAGGCGCTTCTCGTCTGCGGCGAATTCTGGTTCTTCGCCATGCCCATGGACATGGTCCAGTCGATCACCAACCCGTTCACCTCATACGCCCACAACAACCGTGTCTACTGGTTTTACTCGACGCTCAGCGGGGCCATCTGCGGCCTCGCGTTGTGGGTCTTTGACGATGACCCCGGGACCGACTGCGGGGATGATCGACGCCCGTGCTCGGACGAGGAGCGGCGCCATCTCGAGCGCTTCTTCTGGTTCCACGAAAACACCGACTCGCATGGGTTCTGGTGGCACCACTGGGCGTCGTACCACCTCTGGGTGCTCGTGTACCTGATCTTCGCGACGGTCTCGATCATCTACGTCAAGCGCCGGCTCCATCGCGGCCTCGAGGAGACCTTTGACGTCCGCCGCCGGGTCCTCTCCAGCGGTCTCCTCACGTGCTGGATCTACGTCTACTGGTCGCTTCTCATCCTCTGCCTCTTTGTCCTGACAAACCTCCAGGTCGTCCGGACGACGCTGAGCCCCATGGCGCTGGAAGATCTCGTCAACGTTGGGGCATTCTTGCATGCCGCCCGCGGGGGGCTCAACATCATTGTCTGGCTCGTCATCAATGCGAGCAACCTCGAGGCCCTCTGCTTTCATGGCACACAAACCACAGCGTCGCGAATGGCTCACCGTCGTAGCGCTGGCTCGTCATTCTCCAACGCCAAGGGTAGTTCGACCTTCCAGCCTCATGCCTCAATGTCCACAATGGAGGCCATGGTCCGAGAGGAACAGGAGCGACTTGTCAAACCTGAACTGAACACTGCTCTTCGAAAGCAGATTATCCAAATGGCAACCAACGGGATTGTGGAATCGGTCGAACATTACCACCGACTACATCGTCGGATTGAGTCCAATCAAACTTTTGATCTCGACTGGCAGCGTTCCCCACATCGAGAGCTTCGCCAACTTAGCTCCTCCATGTCACTTACGAAAGTCGCTGCCACCCGAAATGCAACCATTCGGGTCGTCGAGGCAAATGAGAGGGCCTCTTCAACCCGTTTCACGTTTCTTCCCATGTCAATGAAGGAGATGCAGTTTTTCGACTTCCAGCCAAAGCTGTTCGCATCAATTCGTCAATCGTACGCTATCGATGATGCCGAGTATGTCTACGCGTTCCGCAATACAATGAATGAACGCATCAGCGAAGGCCGAAGTGGAGCATTTGTATTTCTGACAAGTGACCGAAAGTACCTCGTGAAGAGTACGACGGCTGCGGAGAAGCGAGTCCTGTTGGACCTATTGCCGTCGTACCAGCACTATTTGAAGTGGAATCCGCAGACATTACTACCTCGTTTCTTTGGATTTCATGCGATGAAGATGTACGGTCAAACATTCTACTTCGTGGTGATGGGAAATGTGTTAAACACACCAGAAATTATTCACAGGCGTTATGACATCAAAGGCTCGTGGGTTGATCGCAACGCTCCAGCGTGTGTTCTCGGTGAGAAGTATCGGTGTTCGAAATGCAATCGCTTTTTTACATTTGGGGCAACAGGATCTGCCGTGGTCCCCTGTGATTCATCCGAGAATACAGAGCATTATCCAGATATTACGCTTCGCGACAACGACTTGAAGAAAAGGCTTAAAATTGAGTCCAACACAGCCACAATGCTCGTAAAACAGCTCATCCGAGACAGCGATTTCCTGGCAAGTTTGGGGATCATGGACTACAGCCTCCTCATTGGGACGCATTACTCGCATTTCACGATCGCGCCTACGACGTCACCTCAAGCCCCCACTGCAAAACGCACATCATACGCACCATCAGATTCGTTAGACCTGGAGAACCAAGGCCAGTCCACAGAAGCTAATGAATACCTACACGTGTTGTACGAACATCACGCTGATATCCCTGAAAGCTCACCGTCACTTCAAGATGCCCAAGATGCAGAAGATTGTCATGACACCGCGCCAGGCAACGAGACGGAGGCGTCAACATCTCTTTCGACCTCGGCATCTGAAGTGCGGTCGTTGCCCGTTTTCCACGGTTATCGGCGCTCCTTGACGGCTCCCGAAACTACCTTTGATTCCACAGCATCAAGTCGGGCGCCTCATCATCGTTACAAGGCCCATCAGGTGTCTGGCCCTAGCATCTACTACTTCGGACTCGTGGACATTTTACAAAAATGGACGATCGCAAAGCAGTGTGAGAGAATGTACAAAGTCCACGTCCTTCGCAAAGATGGTCGGGGGGTTTCAGCCATCGCACCAAAGGCGTACGCTGCACGATTTCAGCAGAAGATGAAGCAATTGTTTGTCACCATTACAGAGGAATTGCCACCACCAAGTGCTCGTCGGTCCTCGGAGCCGATCGATGGCAACGTTGAATTTTCCCCTGTTCCTAGTCCATAACGGTGCAATCGCCTATCATGAACATTTCTGACTCCAAAAATATTTGCATTGTCCTGTCGTTTACGAGAGCACATGTGCGAGTGACACCGCCATTTCGTGATGCTGCCGCCCATCGGTCTCGCCGACTCACGATGTGGCCCCAGTCGAGAAGAAATCCAAGGTCCCAGCGAAAGCAGGCTACGCCATGGGTCTCTGGCGGCTGCGGCAATCGGGGTCGCAGCTCCACCTCCACGGCGATCGACCATCGCCAAGGCGACCGTCTCGACCCCAAGACGTAGCACTCTGCGTCCGGCTGCGCCATCAATCACCCGAGACTGCGTCCCGTCGTCGCCCACGTTCATACCGACACCCCTCCCGACAAACGCGTTGACTGCCCTCGAGCAGCAAACCCACATACCTCGGGAATTTTTCGTTCTCGAGACGAACGCTGTGCTGCCGCAGACAAAATATCCGCCAACCCAATACCAGTCGACATTTCATCCGAATCAGGGCCTCTGGGAGACGATTGTGTTCCCTGCTCTCACCCCACAAACTCGTCAGCAGGTGCTGTATCTGGCACACACACTGCGAGAACTCCAAGGATCGCTCAACGATGCCAACTTCATTGACCAGTTGGCCTTTGTCGAGCGCGAATTCGAGCTCTACTCGCTTTGTTTCCACGAACTCGCTCGGCAAATCAAATTTATTTGCAAGGAGCAAAGTGAGCTCCTCCACGAGATCAGAGTTCACTACGACAGCACCTTACATGAGCTCATCGTTCAGCTTCGATCCTCACATGATGAGAGCCAGCGCTTTTCCCGAGAGGTGAAAACTCTGATGAGCGAGCGCGAGGGGTTTATTCGTACAAATAAGGAGTTGCTAGAACGGATTGCCGAGCTAGACGGAAAGGAGGCGGCGTCCGATGCTCGTGCGGGAAGCGGTGACAGTAGGTGGAATTCAGCGGATGAGGAAGATATCGAGGCATTTCGAATGTGGCAGGCCCGTCGTCGTCGTCGTCATGAACACAAAAATGTCGGACTTCTCACAAAGCACGACTCGTCCGACCATGACGACAACGATGGGAGTGATAACGATAGCGACGACTGGGCGAGCGAAGAGGACTCGGTGGACACACGAGGTCGAACAGGGCGACCCTCACTTGACGAAGAGAACATTGCAGCGGCACGGGTTCAACAAGCGTATCAAAAATACGTCATCCGGAAGGAACAACATCGACTGGCTATGCGGGAAGAGAAGAAAGTAGCCGCCCTTGAGATCCAGAGATCGTATCGTGGGTACAAAGATCGCCAGCGCTTTCTTCATCGCCGTGCCGTCATGAAGTTGATTCTGAAGAGGAGAAAGGAAGCCGCGGCGGTGGAATTGCTGCAAACAAACGTGCGAACATACCTGCTGAAAAAGCGTCGAGAGGACTCGCGACAGGGAAGAATTCAACGAGAGAGTGGGAAGCATGACTCTGAAGTTAATTCTTCGCATACTGCCGATGCCACCAGTGCGGGAGGACACAACGAGGAGCACAGCTTTGACAAAAATTCATCAATTTTGCAAGCCCAGGAAGCGGTCATGGGATTTTCCAACGGTGTCGATGAGGAGAACGATCGCTTCAAGCAATTGTTGAACCGAATGAGTGAGCTAGCTGTTGCATTTTCCCTCTTGCATTCGCGGCGTCGGAGAGCGCGTGATACGACTCAGCACTCGGAACGTGCCATCTCGAATAGTACCAGCATATCAGACGTTGGTGGTGATGGGGAGGAGCACCGCAATAGCGAGGACGGCGAACGTGACAAAGGAGTTGCTGGTACTAGTGATGCACACATCTCAACGACATCAGCCAACGCTGTTTTGCATCCTAATTTTCTGGAGCACTCAGAGCGTCGTGAACAAGGAGACAATGAGGACCAGCACTTACTGGATGAGACCATTAAACAGGCCGAAGATGTCGTCCGTTCATTCCGTGACGCGATTGTCGAATTGAGGAGATCGGCATTCGCGCTTGGCAACTCCCAGATATCCGATGACTTCGAATTGTCGAAGTCCACATCAACGACGACTCTCGAAACGTTACCTCGAGCGTGGTACGAGCAAAGCGGGACCAACGACAGCTCGACTTGCGTTGGATCCACCTTTTTGTTCGTTGAGGACCCGCCAATGGATGCGACCAAAGCTCACGGGGAGTACCTTGGTGGTTTGAATGAAGATCAAGTCGCTGAAGTGCCTTCCTGCGAGAATGACTTTAACGACAATGGTATTCATCTTGACGACGTTCTTTGGGAATCAGGAGCATACACACCGAGAACGCATGAAGTAGAAGAAGAGCTCAAGGACAAGCGCAAGCGGCTTGTGCTCGAGCTCACGACGTCAAAGGATCAACGCAAGCGCCACGCGTGGCTGAAGCAGTTTATGACAGACATTTATGACGTCATCGTCGGTCGGATCCGTGAACTCCCGACTGCTCGTCGCGAGCTCCTCTTGAGCATGCACTGCAGGTTATCCCTTTCGCTTCCAAACTGGCGCCAACTTCGACTTCGGCGCGGAATGCTGTCAACGGCCGTGACCTCCGGCTTTGAGCCCATTGGTGCCTTTGTCCGGGCGGATATTTCGGAACTTGTGCAGGAGCACTTTCACTGCCAGTTGGGCCTGCGCCACCTCGTAGACAATGCGATCGATGACCTCGGAGGTGCCCTCGCGGCCTTCCATGAACTTGACCCAGATGTGCAGATGTTCCACGAGTTTTATCGCAACGAACGTCCAACTGAAGAGCTTGTCTTTGTGTGTATGGTTCGGTATCTCGCAATGGGTCAGTCGGGCGCTTCGACTCCACGTCAACCAGTTTTCGACCCGGTCACAATGCGCGAGTTGATGGACTGCAAGCGAGCGCTTGAGGTGGCCCACGAGCTATTTGCTGTAAGCGAGGAGGATGCGATACTGGAGGCGGACAATCGTTTGATCGAGCACCACAACGAGATCTACAGACGTCATCTACCGACCAGCGGGTATCATCAACTCGAAGAGATACTGCGGCAAATTCTGATTAGAGATGAAGGTGACGATGATGCAAGTGCCACTCGCCCCATGGCCGCACTGTCGCCGACAAGTCGAACGGTCATGCGGTCATCTAACATTAACCAGTTTCACGCGAGGGCGTACAACATCAGCGCAGCACGGAGCCCGCTCGTTCGTCGACCGCCAGCATCGAAGGCCGTGCACGCGTCACCCCGTGAGCGCGCGATGCACGAACTGGGCAAGACGACGCGAACAGCGACTGCCGGTGGGCAGTACGTCTTCTTCGACGAGTTTGTGGACCTCCTTCGTCGGTACCACGCGGTGATGACCCATTTCCACTTGTTCGTCAACTGGACAGTGGAGCGCTTTGAGAGCGCCATGGAGTATCAGCGCTCCCAACAGCTCGTCCCAGCATCACCGTCGAGCGGTCCCGCCGAAGACGTCCCGTTGCTCGAGGAATCGGCGTTTGTCGAGACCCTGACGCCATTCTCACTCGGGTCGACGGAACGGGAGCTGCGGAATGTCTTCCACAACGCCCTCAAGCAGCGGCACCTCCATCGATTCATGCCCATTCGCGTCTTCACCTCCGTGGTGCTGATCTTGCTGCGCAATCGCCTGCTCAGCGTCACAAGTTACCAGCCCCTCCAGCGGAAGGAGCCACTTGTGGGCAAGCACCTCACGTCGATCGCGGCCAGCCGCCAGGAGAGAGAGGAGAAGCGCTGGCTCCAACTGGCCCTGCTGTGGCGACGACAGGAGCTCCGCTTCGAAGAGACCATCGAAGGTCTCTATGGGGTGGCGGGTGCGACACCCCCAGTCGATCCGGAGACGTCAACCGACCTTATCAGCGCGGCCACCGCCCGGGCCGCCGAGATGTTGCAATGGCGGAATGAACTCTACGAGCTCTTTGTGCATCGCAGTGGATCCGAGAACCTGGAGCGGGCGGAACAGCTACTCGAGCTTCTCATGGACGCGACATCACAGAGTCGTCAGACGAGTGGTCGTCGCATCGAGGCCTCCGTCACGGCCGACGCCGATGACGATCGGCAGGCGAGTCCCGTGGCCCCGGATGCCGTGTCCCAGGAGGACCCCGCGTGCGTCGTCGGGTCTCCGTGGACGACGACGACGCCGACGACGATGCCGCCGATGACGTC
Source organism: Lagenidium sp. CBS 127285 (assembly GCA_023338185.1). Classification (NCBI taxonomy): domain Eukaryota; phylum Oomycota; class Peronosporomycetes; order Pythiales; family Pythiaceae; genus Lagenidium; species Lagenidium sp. CBS 127285. Next base: position 7,105 of record JAADYI010000173.1, read on the forward strand.
CAGTGGCATCGCTGAGCCGAGTGATCTCTTCGCGTCCCTTGATCGGCGCTCCTCGAATGTAGCCATGTGGTGAAATACGATGAATTTAACCGTTGATTTCCTATCCGTTGTTAGGAACGCGTATGACCATGCGATCATGAAGCGCCGCGCAGCGAGCGTATCCGCCACAATCGACGAACGGAAAGCGAGCGGATCCATCGTCGTCGTCATTGTCGCTCCGCTATCGACATCGACGCCAAGACCGTGCTCTCTCTCTGTCTCTCCCTCTCCCTCCACAGATCACACCCACGCCCACGATGCCGCGCCCCCCGTGGCCCAGCGGCGTCGTCCAGATCGCGCTCCCCATGGTCATATTGGGACTCGTCGTGGCCATGCCCATCGCCGCCGCCGCGACTCCACTCAATGCCTCGCTCTCGGTCGTGCATGTGCCCGTGGGGCCCATGGACTTGCACCTGGGGGAGCGACACGAGGAGCATCTCACCTGCGACGTGCTGCCATTCACTGAGATTGGCGTACAGATCCGGGTGCTCGACTCGACGGGGGCTCCCGTGGAGCGCATTGTCAGTCCCGAGTCGGTCACTTTCTCCAACCTCGACGGTAACACCACGCGCCCCACTGAGAACCAGACGATCGCGTTCTTTGGCCAGCAGGAGGGCCACTTCCGCGTGACCTACGAGCTCACCGGGTGGGACGCAGAGCGCTACCGCCTCAGCGCCCCGAGTACCGCAGTGACAATCGTGGAGGAGGGCCGGGGTTGGGACGGGATCTGGCTCGAGCTCGGCTTCAACAGCGCAATCTTTGCGGCGGGGCTGGCCTTCTTCGTCTGGCGGCGGCTTCACCGCTTTGAGATGCCCATCTGGCAGCGTCACCGTGCGGGGCTCTTCGAGCGGGCCAACTTTGACGACCTCCCGCAGCCGGTGTTTGAGAAACGCTACCGGGAGATCACGGCCCCGGGGTTATGCGAGCGGATGCGGCGGTTCTGGGCCATCCCCTGCGACGGGCCCTACGTCTGCAACACGAGCGGAATCCCCGCGGCGTTGCTGATGCGTTTCCACCTCGACGCCGCGCACCTGTGCTCGGTCCTCACGTTTTTCGGCCTCGCGGTTTTGCTGCCGGTGGTGCGTTGAACACATGACTGAGTTCGTCTCATCTCGTGTGGAAACTTGCAAAGAGACTCACGCTGATACCTGGTGTGTGCGCGTGTGTGTGTGACAGAACTACGTGTCCGGCAAATCCCACATGACGTCCCCCGACGACTCGTTTCAGCAGACGACCATCAGCAACGTCCCCCTCCACAGCGACTGGTACTGGGTCCACGTGGGCTACTGCTACCTTGTCGCGGGACTCGTCTGTGGATTCTTGGCTCGGTACGGTGCTCGTTCTTAGTGCCTCTTGCTGCTCATTGCAGAGTGCTTTGACGAAAGTAACGGGATGCTTGTGGCGGTTTGGTCATAGACAGCAGCACGCCCTCGCAACACTCCGGCGTCGAACCAAGCGCATCGTCGGGGGACGCAGCATCCTCATCCACGATGGCCTCCCACGTAACACGACCCGCCGCAAGCTCCGGGGACTGCTCACCGAGTATTACCCCACTGGCATCGAGGAGATCACGATCGTCTTTGACTTTCACCAGCTCCACCACCTCCTCGACCGCCGTCGGGAGCTCGCCCGGGAGCTTGACCGCATCCGCGGGCTAGACGCCGGCTACGAGTTCGGCACGCTATCGTGCAACCTCATTTGCCTACCGGGCTCCGTGATCCTCCCGTCTCCAATGGAGACCCTCGGGAGCTGGCTCCGATGTCGCCCATGTCGGTACTACCACCGCCACGGCCTCGGCATCTGCTGCGGGCTCTGTGGATGCTGCAGCTTGCGGGACCCGGACATCCCGCGGCCATCGTATACGCAGATCTCAAGCAATCGGGAGGTTGTCGATTGGCGCCTGGCCGAGGAGATTGAGGAGCTGGATGAGGAGCTCGACTTCATTCCCGAGGAGGCCATCGACATGTACGACCAGAGGCAGTGCGTTGGGGCGGCGTTTGTGATCTTCGACTCGACAACGACGCGAAATGACTTTGTCCACCTCGTTCGAGAGCAATCGTGGGTGGGCCGCTGGGCGAATCGCCTTGCTGACCAGGGCTATCGACTTCGGAATGGGCGACCTCGCCCCCTGTGCCGACGGCTGTCGACCATCGACCGCCATTCCGAGCTGGGACCAATGCTGTCGAAGCTGGTCCTCACGAGCGCCCCCGAACCGGATGACGTGCTGTGGACCAACCTGCAGTACCGTCCATGGTCTCTCTACAGGGTCGTCACGTGGATCGTCTACCAGGTCACCACACTCGCGCTATTGCTGCTGTTCTCCACCCCGACTGCAGTGCTCATGTACATCAAGCTGGACTCGACGAGCGGGATCTACCGGGAGTTGTATGCTCGACACTCCGTGCTTGTGACGTTGATCGCCACGTACCTTCCGTCGCTTCTCCTTGTACGTTTGGGCTTGATCGAGCTCGGATGCTCGTTAGTGGGGCAGGTTCGCTGATCCTGATGCCTTCACCTAGATCACTGTCAACTGGTGCCTCTTGGCGTTCCTATACTACACAACGCTCGCTGAGCCGTCCATCAGCGAATCTCGTCGTATCAAGAACTTCCTCGTCAAGGGTTTTACATACCTTGTCGTGGTGAGTCAGTTGAATGCAGGGGCAATATCGGTGAGGAACTCACGGTAGTGGCTATCAGAGCTCGATCTTTTTGCCAAGCATTGGTGTCACGGCGGCATATCTCGCGTTCAGCGACATCCGCCATAATGGTAAGGGTTACGTTGAGTCGTTCCTTCACAAGGTCTCGGGGACATTCTTCATTTCCTACATTTGCCAACGGACGTTTCTCGGCTCCATCATCGAGCTCACCCGAGTAGCAGAGCGCCTGGCGTACCAGCCCTGGGTGCTCGCACGCTCCGTTACTGCTGAAGAACGGCTCGAGGCCCAAAAACCGTGGCCCTATTACTACGGCCATGACTATGCCATCCTCCTAAGTGTGCTGCTGGTGATCTTGCTCGGTAGTGTCATCACCCCGATTCTGACTCTCTTTGGGGCGCTCTTCTTCTACGTCCGCTACGTCACCGTCAAGTACAACTTCGTCTATGTCATCGCGTACACCCCTGGCCGTGGTCACATCGCCCAGACCGCCTACACGATCGTCTTTGCCTGCCTCGTCATCTTTGAGTTCGTGATGGCATTTGTGATGCTCCAGATTGCTGGTCGGAGGCAATTCGTCGCTACGTTGGTGCTGCTGGCGATGACGGCTGCCTTCTACTTCCTGCGAATCGCTGATAGCAGCACACGGGTCAAGGAAGTGATGTCCGACATTCGCAACGAGGCCCGCTCCACCAAGACCTACCATGACCCACGGTTAACACCCCCTCACTCGCGTCGAACGGTGTTTTCACCTTCGCCATCCGATCTCGAGCAAGATCTCGGGCTCGTTGAGTCATACACGGACCCATACAAGGTGGCGTTGTCAATCTTCAAGTTCCTCGGAGTCCACGACTTTCACAAAATGTCGTCGGCCCGAACTCAGCTCAAGTGCGCGTTCCACCGCCTCCGACACAACGTCCATGTCGCTCGTCGACGGGAAGGCTCGCCGCGACGACACCACCATCGTCCTGGCCGGTTCACGACCGTCACGGAAGAATCTGAATCAAGTATTGTCGAGGGATCCCCAAGTCCTACTCGATCGCTCGTGTAAATCCAAACGCTGCACTTGCTTGTTTTCGCTTGCACTATCGATGTATTCCCTTCAAGCTAGCTTTACTCACCCCTCGGCTAGATAAATACTGCCCTCAAACTGGCCACGGTCGACAATTCACAGCCACATATTGCGAATGAGATGCGCGGCAGTGTTAACGAGCAGGCAGCTCACGAGACTCGCTGGAAGCATCAGGAAGAACGTATGGAACCACTTGGAACAAACAAACGAAAAAAAACTCTGCGGATAAGAAACTCACAACACGCGATCATCGTGCACCTGTCACTTACATGTTCCTGGCGAAGTATCTGTTCGACCGTCGGCAACTGGAACCCGAAAATCGATTTTGGTGCGTCATCGAATGCTGCGGAAATACGTGCACGTTAGCCCGCGACACATCAATAACGGGACAGGAAAACAAAACCATGATCCGCAAACGCACCAGCAGTTGCGTCCACTTTGCAGAGGGGGCAGAGGCCGCTCCGCCGTTCCAACCATGGGAGAATGCATTCCACATGATAAAGGTGCTGACACGGAAGGATCTTGACTGTTTCGCCGGCCTGAAAGTCGTCCAGACAGATTGCACACGCCTCCGCGGGCAGCGCGGCATGCATAGCGTCGTCGTTCGTGACCCGAATAGGCTCATGAGGGAGTTCCATCGAATCGTGATCCTCCAGCAGGATACGATCGAGGACGTGAGCACTATGGATGGCGTCGTCGAGAAGTTCCTGCTGGAGGTTGGGTCGATAAATGGCTGTCGGGAGACGCCGGGTCATGCGCGTGCGCCAAAAGGAACCGACCCAGTTGAATGCATGCGCCGCAACAATGCTCAGCCCGCTACCGATCCACATGAATACCCCTTCAGCCCATACGTTCAAGGTCACGGAACGATGACCGAGCCCCCCCTCACCTCGAGAGTGCACAGACCGCGGAGACCAGGAAGATAAAGGCGATCGCCCGCTTGAGGAGTCGGAAGCGCGCCCGATCTTGGGGAACTGTGGGACAATAGACAGACTCGGTCACCACCACCCATTGCGACGCAAAACGGCCTATCGAAGCGAGCAGAAGACGCACGCTCGCCGAGTCCATTGATCGTCACACGCGTGGGGTCCCACGGGGGCTGCCGCGCGATCCGCTCGAGAAGTCGCTCTCCATCCTCGTACGCGACAAAGACCCCGGGGATCGTGAGCTGCGAGGCGTTCTCGTCCTTTTGCATGATGATATGATACGGCGGCCTATGGCACCGACGGAGCATGAGACCACCACAAACACGACGGCCGAGTTACTCCCACGCAATGCGCACGCACGTGTCCCGCGCGGCGCTGTCCATGACGACGACGCCGACGGCCCCGGCACGCTGCGCCTGGAGGACCTTCTGGACAAAGTTGCAGGCCCCGCGCTGGACCAGCGCCACGCGGCCGCGAGGGTCGAGATGGGACCCGGGGATCCCCACGCGCAGCGGTGAGCAAGCGTCAAAGGGTTCGACGACCACAAGCTCCCGGTCGATCAGCGCCTCGGGGCCGTGCAGCGCCTCGCGGTCCGTAAACTCGCCGGAGCTGAGGATGCAGGATGCAGGCCACCGAGACCCCGCGAGGAGGGAAAGTGAGCATCACGGACGGAATTGGGTGAGTGAGCATGGGTGTGTACGCACACGTGGGTCATGAGGGTGCAGCAGGGGCTGCGTGGTGGTGGTGTTCGGGAACAGCAAATGTCCAGTCAGCATTGGACAGCGGTGTGGATGTGGCAGTTGACGTTCAGTGCTACGCGTTCGCCGCACCTCGTGACCACAAGCGCCGTGAGGGACATGGGCGAGAGGAGGAGGAGGAGGAGGAAAGGCAGAGGCAGCCGACGCACGCGGCGAGTACGCATGGGCATAGCGGCGGTGGACAGCGAGGCCCAAGGGGGGAGGGGGGGCGGGGCTCGTTGACGGTGGTGGTGCTGGTGGGGCGTGCGATAAAGAGAACGAATGTGTTGCTGTTGGGGCTGTTGCATTGACGTCGCCACTATCGAAAAACCAAGAGCAACTCATCAGCAACGTACGCTTTCTGGTGTGGTGTACACAACCAAAAGACCTCATACGTTGGCTTCACACCACTTCAACAACAACAAACACAAAATGCACATGCCAACCCTCACGCCACCAGCAGAGCCCCCGGGCAACGATGCGGAAGAGCGGACGGCGCATCAGATACGGCGTCTGCTGGCGAGCATCCGCGATCTACAGAACGGTACGTGGCGCTGGTGGACTGCCGGCGTCCCCACGCGTGGCGGCACCTCACTGGGAGACTCGTGACTGCCTTTGCGGTTTGGATGACGACGCCAAGCCCTCCGCCGACGTCAGGGCCTCGCAGGTGCCCAGCGGCCGCCCCGACACGCGCTGGCCCCGGATGCACTCGCGGCGGCCGATCCGTACAGCCGCATCCGCGCCAACAACGAGCGTGGGGTCTTCCCGATGCCCATCGAGGTGAGCCCACACCACGCTATCACGTCCATTTTGCCCGGTACCTGTAGTTGCATGTAATGTACGTGCACGCGCCGGTTGGGTGCGTTACAGAGCATCCAGGACATTGGCATCATGGTCGTGGGGCTTGACGGCCTCGGGGCGCTGGTTGCACAATCGCTCTGTCGATAGTACGCCCCATGGAACCATGGCATTGCGTTCTGGCTCAGCGTAGGCTGCTGCTCATCGTGTCTGGTTGTTTTGCACAGTGGCGTCCAGCACCTGATCGTCGCCGATGGCGCAGAGATCGCTCGCGGCGATCTCGACTACATGACGTACTATCCTAAGGACCTCGGGCGGCAACGCGATCACCACCTTGCGGCCGCGTGCCGAGAGCTGAATCCGGATGTGGATGCCTTCGCGATCGGGCTCCCCTTGAGCAACGTCAAGAGCCTCGTTCGGGTGCTGACAATGATCATCACCGACGAGGACGAAGGCGACGAAGACGATGACGATGAGCATCCCCGTGAAGACGAAGTCGACCCCGAAGGGCTGGTGGGTGGAGATGGCTCTCGATTGGGTGGCAAACAGGAGGATGATGGCGGTGCGATGGCACCACAACACGACTTTCGCGTTGTTTTTTTGTGCGGAATGCTCCCGGAGCTCGCTGTCGCGCTCAACGAGTTCTGCTGTGAGTTTGGGCTGCAGTTTGTGTACGTTTCCATCGGGAAGAACGGGATAACTGGGGACGTTTTCTCCGTACTTCCTGGGCGATCATCCTGTCTTCAATGCCTCGACAAACGCAAGATACTCAAGCTGCCAACGTCGACCGAGTCACACGTCGAACCCAAAACCACGTACCCACCATGTCTCCCACCTATAGAGTGCATTCTGGCGGGGCTGGCTGTGCAATTGGCATTTTCGTACGTCACACACGGCTTGCTTCGTGCCTGGATGCTAGCTAATCGCACTTTCGCTTGTGGTGCAGCAATATCCTCTCCGCTGGCGAGTTCTCATCTCGTGTGGAGTACGATGGTTTGCGTGAAGAGCTTGATCGGAGTGGTTTGGTTGCCCCCGTGCACCAGTGTGCCAGTGCGTTTTGTCGAGAGCAACAACAACGCCACGCGGCTGCAACGCTCACATCCAAGCAATAAGCGATAGGTTTTCTATTCAAGTCGTGCAGAAATCACAAGCATTATAAATCTACTGTGAGCGGCCGCATGATCCACAGTCACCGAGCGTCTTCTCTCCGTTTCCTCGCGGTGGTGCGTCCTTGAGCTGAATAGTGCCTGTAGAACTCGACCCAGTCGCCTCATCCGCTGCTCCTGTGCTTGACTGAGTGCATTGATTCATCCCTCGGGCAAGGTTGGTGGCGTGGATATGCAAGATTAATGTGCTTACGGCGTCGCCAACACGTTGCCCCTGCCACTTGAACGCCGAGCTGTTGAGTTTCGCAGATGTCCGAGCGAACAGAAGCCCATTTTCCTTGCAAAATGCGCGAACAGGTTCCTCCTGGACGAAATGACTCGGTCGACAATCGACAGTGACACCTGTGCCCTTCGGTTCTGGGAGTTGGTCGATCTTGTTCTCGACGACCATGATCGATTTCAGTGAGTCTCCTGCTGTCTCCTTTAGGGTCTTGAGCCATTCCCCAAGCTTTTCGAACGATTCCGGCTCTGCGACATCGTAGACGAGGAGCGCACCATCCGCCCGACGGTAGTGGGATCTCGTGATGGCTCGGTAGCGTTCTTGCCCCGCGGTATCCCAGATTCGCGCGCAGAGTTTCTAGATGAACACACACAGCTCGTCAAGCTCAAACAACTAAGCCATCTCTGCCCTCATCAAAGGACAACGCACGTTGGGGTTGGACATATCGGGGTCCGGGATCTCAACGCTCCCGAATTCGGGCTCCAAAGTCGTCGCGCGTCGTTCCTGGTCGCACGGAACGGTTCAGTCACTCTATCGTGTGCCCCCTTCAGAGAGAGTGCAAACAGTGGATTCTCACAGTGTATGCCGCGTCGCCATGGACACTGACGGCGAGCACACTGCTCTTGCCAACACCAGTGGTTCCCAGGAGGATGATTTTGTAGATGGGCCCACTGGTTCGCGGTGACTCCACGGGTTCCGCGGCGGCGAGGGTCTCCGACTTGAGAGCACCATGGGTCGGTGAGACGCTGCCCTTGACAGGAGATGCGGCCAACGAGGACGACATCGGCAGCAACGTTAACTCGGGGTCGATTTTGAGCGAGTCGCGGAGCTCGTGGGGTGTCACGACCCCCGCCTCGACGTCAATAAAACGGAGGGTCACGGGTCGCGGCGCGGTCTGAAGGCTGCACAGGCGAGGCGAGACAAGGAATGAGCACTCGAACGCGGTTCTGGGCATCAAAGGATGCGGAAGCAACCGCGTACCTGGCGATCACCGTCTCGCAAGGCATGGATATGAGGTGGGTCTCGTTGATGTGCGTGAGGTAGAGCCCCGACCGTAGTGCCCTGGAAGGAGACAGGAGGAGGTGAGCACCAACAGGAATGGACAGGCATCGCAATTTCATGAAGACTGGACGTACAGGTGCTCTTGGCCGGGCTTGAGCGAGGAATTGTATTGCTGCGCGGGGCCATTACCCGTCGCTGTCTGGTGGAAATAGCATCACCAAGCCCAAGGCAAGCGGATCCGTCACGCCGGGCCACAGCAAGCACCAAAAACGACTTGGCAACGTCAGGACCTTGTTGAGTTCGAGCACACGAATCGTGTAGATGCCATTCCCCGTGTCGGGGAACTGCGCGGGGTGGAACCGGAGGCCGAACTTGTCTGACTGAAACTGCACGCGGAAGGCGATCTTCCACGGCAAGACTGCGCCAATGCGAGAATTATGCGAAAGATTAAGGTTGTCGTCGACACACACACACCGCCCACCCAGCCGACGTACGGTTGGTATCTTCGGCAGTGGCAAACGGCGCGATGGCCGCAGGACCTTGGAGCGAGCCTCTGGGCGAGCGCAGCACCGGCGGGACATCGACCATAGTCGTCGCGTCGTTGGTGGCGGGAGTCGATGTGTGCTCAGCCGTGTGCTCACGGGCCACGCCGATGATGGTGAGAGCGAATGCGACTGAGCGGCACAGATATAGGCAACGGACGCGGCGTTTCACGACCGTCCCATGGGGATTGCCCACCATTGCCGACGATAAGCCAAGAAGGCGGGGCCATGGCGGACGCAGGAGATGAGATCCCGGTGGCCACCGAGCCGACCGCAGAGGAGATCGCCGCCGCGGAGGCCGCGGCCGCGGCCCTGGCCGCCCGCCAACAGGAGCTGTTCATGGCTGGGCTCTCCCGCCTTGACCGAGTCTTTGATGACTCGGGCTTCGCCTTCACCGCAGTCGATGTCGTCGTATGTGGCCCTTGCGTGTATTGATGCCTCAGCTAGCGGGCTTCGTTCGGGTTGACGATACGAGGCCGCGTTGTGTAGGACCAGGGCCTGGTCAACATGGACCCCATCCGGGGCTACCCGCACCTGCAATTTGTGTCGCTGGCCAAGAACCAAATCGCCGATGCCTCGCACCTCGCGGGGCTCCAGTACCTCGTCTGCGTCGACCTCGCCGAGAACGTCTTCACGACGCCCCCGGCCTTTGTAAACCCGTACCTCCAGGTGCAAATCTCTCAATATCACGTCTCCTTTATGTTGATGCTGATGCCGTCGCTGCAATGAGTTGGGCACAGGCGATCGATCTCTCGCGAAACCAACTCACAACGATCGAAGGTCTCACGAGCGCGAGCGTGTCGTCTCTCAAGATCAACGGTAAGGGGTTCGTTCCGATGCGAGGGGCTACGCACTGTCGCTGATGAGCCATCTGCACAGACAATCAACTCGAATCGCTCGTTGGCGTATCCGGTTTGCCCTCGCTGGTGATTCTCGAAGCCAGTAGAAATGGCATCGCCGATCTCGTGGGCCTTGGCCCCGAATCGGCAAAGTTGGAACGTCTCGAGCTCGTACGTGACTTGATACAATCATGGGAGTAAATGCAGTTGATGACGGCCAACATGCGCTGGGCGTATCCAGAATGAAAACAAACTCACCTCCCTCGCCGGAATCGAGGCATTGACCAACCTGAATTGGCTTTCCGTTGCCCAAAACAACGTACGTGAAGACCCGGATGATGTCCTGTTGTCGATGTCCAACGGACGATGTCTGTGATAGTTGGATACCCTCGAAGCGACCGAAAAACTCACTGCCCTCGAGAGCCTTCGGGAGCTCGATCTCTCGCTCAACCCGGTCAACGACACGGAGAACTACCGACTTCAGATGATCTTACGTCTCCCGTGGCTAAAGAAATTGGACGGGGAGCTCATCTCGGACCAGGAGCGACTTGCTGCGGTCGAGTTCAAGGAGCGACAGGAGGCTGCCGCCCGAGCTGCGGAGGCGGAAAGCGAACCATAAGCGGATCTCGCTCTCTGTTGTTCCTGTCCGCATGTCAGCGATTCTTGTTGTGAATAAGGATCGCGCCAACGTGAAAACATACGTGTTGACAACAATGCTGTTCGCCGTCATGTTAGAAAAAAAAACCTACTAATCCTTACTGCTCCTGGTCCTGCTTGGGGTTGAGCTTGATCATGTCGTCGATTCGGAGAATCGTAATCGCCGCCTCGGTCGCGAAACGCAGGCTCTTGATCTTGCTGATCGCCGGCTCGACAACACCAGCAGCGAGGTTATCGCGGACCTTGCCCTCGAGCAGGTCCAAGCCCGAAAAGCGAAGGTCCCGCTTGGAGGCATCGCTCTGGGATGTGTTGTGGAACGCGCGGAGACGCGCGACGAGCTCCGAGGCGTCCTTGGCGGCGTTCACGGACAGCGTCTTGGGGATCACGAGGAGCGCATCGGCAAACTCGGCAATAGCGAGCTGTTCCCGAGAGCCGAGCGTCGTCGCGTAGTTCTCGAGGTAGATCGACAGCGCCGTCTCGACCGCGCCGCCACCGGCGACAAGCTGGTTACTCTCAAGCATGCGCTTGACAGCCATGAACGAGTCATGGAGCGAACGGTCCATCTCATCGAGGAGGTTCTCGTTGGCCCCGCGGAGGATGACCGTCGTGGCTTGGCGGGTCTTGCACCCCTTGATGTAGATGAGCTCGCCGTCGCCGACGCGCTCCTCGCTCACGACCTGCGCCTCGCCGAGGGTTCGAGCATCAAACGATTCCTCGCCGTCGAGATCCGCGAGCGTGAGGACGACCTGGCCGCCTGTGGCCTTGGCGATCCGGCGGAGGTCCTCCTTCTTGACCCGGCGGACGCCCATGCAGCCGGCCTCGACAAAGTACTTGAGGCACAGGTCGTCAATGCCCTTGGTCGTGAGGATGACATTGGCCCCCGAGTCGATGATCTTCTGGATCTTCTCCTTGGTGATGTCGATCTCCCGCTGGCGGATGAGCTCGAGCTCCTTGGGGTCGTTCACGACGACCTGCACGCCCATGGGGGTCTTGTAGCGCTGCAGGTCAAAGTCAAGCAGCGCAATCTTGGCGTTCTGGATGTACGTGGGCATCTGCTGCGAGGCCTTGGTGCAGTTGAGCGCAAAGCCATCGACGAGCTCCGTCTCGAGCATGCTTTTGCCGTGGGCCTTGAGAACGTTGATCGCGCTCACGGGGTACCGCGAGACGACCTTGCCCTTGGCGCCCTCCTCCGTCACCTTGACCGAGGTCACGGCGTCGACAACGAGGTTGGCAAAGAACTCGGACTCGGGGCCGAGGATCTTGCTCGACATGCTCGTCTTGGCGGCGTTGACGAGGCTCGCGCGCCCGAGTGTGTCGACGGGGACGCTGAGGTTCTCCTTGATGTACTTGACGGCCTCGCGCATGGCGAGCCGGTAGCCGGCGATGATCGACGTCGGGTGGATCTTGTTCTTGACGAGCTCATTCGCGCGCTTGAGGAGCTCGGCGGCGATGATCACGACCGAGGTCGTGCCGTCGCCGACCTCCTGATCCTGGAGGCCCGCGAGCTCAACGAGGACCTTGCCCGCGGGGTGCTCGACCTCGAGCTGCTTGAGGATCGTCGCGCCGTCGTTGGTGATGGTCACGTCGCCAATGTCATCGACGAGCATCTTGTCGAGGCCCACGGGCCCAAGGGAGGACTTGACGATGTTGGCGATGGCCACGGCCGCCGTCACGTTCTGCTCGCGGACGTCCTTGCCCGTCGTCCGCTGCCCATCGACCACGAGATCCGCCGTCTCCATTGTGCCTCGTCGTTTCTCTGTGGGTGGGGGCCGTTTGTCTGTGTGTTGTGTTGGGGCCTTTATGGAAAATCGGGTGGTGTGGTTGACTACTGCGGTGGGGAATCTTTGGGCGGTTTCGGCCAATCCACGAGTCCCTTGGGTTCTTGGGAATCTCGGATTGGCTCAAAATGGAATATTGTCATTCGCCTCAGGCCGTATACCTCTTGTAAAATGACAAGCACCCTAACCAACACCCTCCACAGTAAGGACCTACTCAACCCTTCTGCTAAAACTTGAAATTTGGCGCGCAGATAAGCAGAATTTGAACGACGTCACCGACGAGCAGCACGAGGGGATGCCGATGTCCGCCCCACCGCTGAGCGTCGCCGCAGCGCTGCGGGCATTCGGCAGCGACAGCGCGGATCCGACGGCACTGGCCGACGTGCTCGAGACCCGGCGTCAGCAGCTCCGTCGGGCGCAGCAGGCCAAGTCGAAGAAGAAGAAGAGCAACCCAGACATTGGCGCCATTGCCGATGAGGAACCCGAGGGTACCGTGGCCGTGGCGTCCGTAGATGAGCAGCTCCGGGCGCTGCCGCGCTCGGCTCTTGTGAGCTTCTGCGCCGCCGCCGCGGAGTTTCTGGAGGATCGACTCGGGTCCCCGAGCAGCGACGCGCTAAGCGATCGCGACCTGTTGACGGTCGAGACCCTCGCCCAGTTCGCGACCGTCCTCGTCGAGGACCACGAGCACGTCGCCGCCGAGCCCGCGTCCGTCCTCCCGCTGGCGCAGATGCTTCACGACCACCTCCTCCGCCTGAAGGGCGACCCTGAGCTCGTCCCGTCAGTGCAGGAAGCCATCGCGCTGCTGTGCGAGGCCTGCTGGCGGACCAACTACCACGATGCCGCGTCGACCGTCGTGACGCAGCTCCTCCCGTACCTCATCGTCCGCGCCTATGAGTCCCAACCCGGGGACCACTATGCGTCCAAGCGGCATCCCATCCGGCGGCTCTTTGCCGTCAAGGACGCCCTCCTCCTTCTTGACTTTGACGATGAGAGCAGCGGGTTGGTTGCACGTACTTGCGAGGATGGCCATCTTGTATGCAGATGACCTGCAGTTTTTGACGCTCTCTATGCCCGGATTCGCAGGCTGCTCCGGGATATCCTACTCCGATGCTACATTCAACCAAATTTCTTCCGCTCGCCAGATGCGGTGCCTTTTCTTGGCTTCCTCTTTGGCTTGCATTTGCCGTTCATCCACGACATCAACGCGACAATTCGCAACCAAATTCCCAATCAGCGAAAGTCCATTCTCAAAAAACTTGGTGCTATTTACTTCAAGGTACGGTCGGACGAAAAATCTGGGAAATCGTGTACCATGACTGATGCTGATTCACTTATAGGCTTGGGTCGGTTGTTCACCCGAAGCACGAGCCTTGATCGAAGAAGAATGTATTCAGCGTTACGTTCGGGATGCGGTTCATTCCAGTAGCATTGCATTATTCACAGCAGTTCGGACCGTGCTCCAAATCTTTTTCGAAAACAAACGCCACGCTGGCGTCGATGAGATGTTGTATCGCGTCACCAGCCCCATCCTCTGGCGCGGTGTGAAAGCAGCGAACGACTCTGTTCGACGGCAGGCAACCATTCTGCTCTTTGATAACTTCCCGCTTCGAGATCCTCAGTTCAACAACGAGATGATGGACCGAACCCTACAGAAGCAATTCGACGCATTCGAGGAACTTCTCGGTGATTCACATCCAGCCGTTCGCATTGCCGCCATTCAAGGTGTATCAAAGGTGCTGTCAGTATACTGGGAGTTGCTTCCAGCGGAGACGATCCGTTGCTTCATATCGAAACTCGTCGTCGATCTTGTCAACGATGTGTCGTCAAGTGCCGTCCGCGCAGCTGTGTTCGAAGGCGTGCAGTTCATTCTTGACAATCACCACTCTCATTCCATCCTTAAACCATTGCTACCTATGGTACGACTTGTTATTGCTATTAATGCGAGTTCACCCCCGATCATTGACATCGTTTTTGATGCAGTTGGCACCCCTGATCAACGATAGAAACGAGCGTGTCCGAGCTGAGTTTGTCAGTCTCCTTGTTCGCATCAAGAGCATTCGAAACCTGCATTTCTATGATGTGGTTTCAGTCAATGATCTACTTGATCGACTTGTCGTCGACCGTGACAGTCCAGTCGTTCGTAAGCAACTGGTTTTATTGTTTTTGAACTCGTATTTTCCTCAAAGCGTCGGAGGGTCGTCCCAAGTTGCCCGGTGCCTCGCGCTGGTTAAGAAGCACCCAGAAGCAGCTATGGTTTTTTACGGTCATGTTGCTGATCACGCATCTGTCGGTTCTGTGTGCAAGCTTGCCGCACTCTTGTGTCGCTGCTCACTTAATTTTGTGTCCAAGAGACTGAAGAAGCCACAAGACGAAGACGAAGACGAGGACGACGAGGATGATGAGGACGGTGGTTTCAGTGTTGTTGGTCGCATTGTTGTCCTCGAAATTATGGCGAACCTCCTCAAGAGTGTACACGTCAAAGTACTGAATGATGAACGATTTACCGAATGTAAATCGTTCCTGGCGGAGCAGCTCAATGTGGACGCCATGGTATCGCTTCTAGCTGCATATAGCGATGACAGACCGTTTGATCAGGAGGCTCTTTGTGCGATCTGGAAAACTATCGGTTTCCTTGGCGAACTTTCGGAAGGTGCATTGCTTGAGCCACTTGTTGGCAATTTAATGTCGATGGATGAGAGCTCAAGCAAGAAGTTGTTGGACGCTATGGTGGAGTGTTTGACAAAGTGGCATCAGTTACCCTTTCTCGTTTCCAAAGTCGAAGAAGTTCTAACGGCCTGGACAGCTGACCGCTATGCCATCAAGAAAGTGAGCTCCACGTCAAAGAAATCTTCACCGTATCGCTTGCATCCAGTAGTTGCACTCACAACAGCAGAGTACATTGTCCAGTCGACGGCATCGCCATGTCCGAAACATCTAATGGATCGTTTGGTAAAAGTTCTGAAGGAGTCGACTGCTCCATTGATGGCCTACAGCACTGCGGACATCCTCGCAATATGCCAAGAGAATGCCTTTGGTATTTTCCGCCTTGTTGAAGTTCACGCGAAGCTGTTGGTTCTGGCCGAAGCAGCCAATGTATGCCAGCAGGCTACGTCACTTCTCGAGTCGTCGAATGTGAAACCAGCACTTGGAAATCGGGAAGCCCTTCGCGCGATGCAGCCTTCGGCCTTTTTCACACCACCGACGGACTTGGTTGATCTCCTCGGATGGGTCTCTGGGCTGGTTGCCGAAATGACCCGCAATGGAGTGCATGAACCAGCCAAAACAGCAGGCAAGAAGCGTCGCAAGGGGGCCTCAAAGGAGGGGAGCAGCGAGCCTGTGACACAGGCATCGTTACTCAACCGCTGGCGAAACCTGTTTTCTCTGGTTGCCATGCTCGCAAACGAATGTGTCGCCATCTCACTGAAGCGTGAGACCGATCACACGGTGGCGGAAGATTTTGTGAACTTGGTTGTGGGGCGATTCTGTGATGTCATCGACACTTTTAAAGATCTGGGACTTGACCGTGCCGTCATCATGCACACTTGCCAGTTCTTGTCTCTGCTGGAGAAGGAACGAACGCGAAGTTCGCATCCCCGGCCCTCCCTGGCATTGTGGATTGCGCGCATCGGCGATGCGTTGACCGCATTCGTGCGGTGTCATGAGGACGACAGCAACAACGCGAAGGATCTGTTTGCCCCAGTACGACCGCTCTTGGCTCTTGACGATGGACACGACGATCCACGGGACACTGCCGAGTAAAGCCACGCACTCAACTCCATGGGAGACCTTTTGAAGTGGGTTCACGAGAAAAAGGGTGCACCCAAAAGAACAATAGCAAATACACCTAAAGGCAAGAGAGGGACGAGAGAGATCAATGTTCAATAAATACTGCACACTTTCATGGCATCCACTGGAGACAATGGGCGCGCGAATCAGCATTGCATCGCCGCCGCGACCGTTGCACGCGGGGTTGGGCTGGGGCTTCTCTTCCGTCGGAGAACCCCATCAAGAACGTGCCGGAACAGACACCTCTTGGTGGTGGGAGAGGGCGAACTGGTCTCAGCGCCGGCTCCAACATCATTGCTGGCTCGGGGCGGGCGCCTCGCGCGGCCGAGGCGCTCAACGAGTTCTCGCTTGAGGGCCATGGGGCCCGTCCACACCGGCGGAGGCACTACCGGGGTGGGGGCAGTCGAGGCGAGCCGCACGGCAGTGCGCTCCTCCTTGAGGGCGGCTGGGGACGGCCGTGATCCTGCGACGACCTCGCAGCCCACGACGACAGTAGGTCTCGTGTCAATGGGGGTCGGGCGACGGAGGACAAACATGGCATCACTCCGCGATCGCTTGTCCTTGGCTCCCACCTGCAGCCGCGAGGGCCGCTGCTGCGGCTCTCCTTCTTGGACCCTCGATGCCAGCAAGGGGTGGACGAGGAGCTCCTGTGCCGTCGGGCGTGCCGTTGGATCGATCTGGAGCAAACTGGCCACGAGCTCAACGACGGCCCGATGCTGGCGGGTGTCAAAGTCCCAGCGCTCAAGCAGATACTCGATACCGAGCGTTCGGACGAGCCGAAAGTGCGCGTCCGTCTCGACGGGCTCGTCAAAGGGGTACCGGCCGACGAGGAGCGTGCACAGCATCACTCCGAGGGACCACATGTCGGCGGGAAAGGGGTCGTACATCTCGGCGTCGGGCTCACCAACGACCGCGGCCTCCGGGGACATGTAGTGCACCTTGCCAATACCCGTGGCTCGGACGGTCCTGTGGGTCGTGGCCATGCCAAAGTCACTGAGCTTGCAGCAGCCCCAGGCGTCGACGAGGACGTTCTCGAGGCTCAGGTCGCGGTGGGCAATGCCCTGCGCGTGGAGGAAGGCGAGGCCCGAGGCTATCTGCGCGACGTAGCTGAGGGCCGTCGAGACCGGGAGGACCGCCCCCCGGCGGTTGAACACCTGGAGGAGCTCGCCCTGGGCGCAGAACTCGGTGACGAGGGACACGGTCGTCGCGTCCGTGAAGCAGTCTCGGAGGGCGACGATGTGGCGGTGGCCCCCGAGGCGGCGAAGGCGCATGTTGGTCTGGATCTCGGCGAAGACATCCTCCTCGAGGGGGCGGTTCGAGTCCTTGGCCCGGCGGCGAGCGGCGAATGCGAGCTCGACGCGCTTGAGGGCGAGGAGCTCGTTTGTCCGACGGTCGCGGAGCTGGAGCACGTCGCCGTAGAGCGCCGTGGCGAGGCGCCCAAGCACCTCGTACGGTTCCATCGGCGGTAGCGTCGGCGGCGGTAGCGTCGGCATGGGGCGATGTTGGCGAATGAGCGCTCATGGCCCGTGCCCTGCTCGCACGCAGGCAGGAAGCGAGCAGGGGATAGACCCCTTCCGCATTCGCTTGGGAGTTCTGTTGCGTGTGCAAACGCCAACGACTTCAAGATCGAACAACGCGACGATCGCTTGGGATCTTCCACAGACGATGGGGGCTAGGGGTACACCCATCCACAAACGGCGTTTTTCTTTTTGTGATATTTGGGGAATCGGATCATGGAGTTGCTGTCCTTTCAGAAAACATGCATCGAGTTGGGTTGTGCATGGGGAGATGATTCCAGAATTTGATTCTCAACATTTAGAAACACAGAGCGTCTCTCTGTGTTTCTAAAATATTTCCAAATTCAATGGACACACACTGGGAAGCAATCGACAACATGTGCCGACCAGCTTGTCGATTGTAGCGGTTGTTGTGTGGGGCACGTCGAACATCGTTTGCATGGCACGATCAGCGTATTCGCGTATTGTTCACCAGTGCGGATCTGGTCTTGTTGCGGTTGGTTCGTTCACATAGCGCTGTGGTTTGGAGCGGATTGACAGCGAATGGAGGTGCCACGTGCACCAACAATGTCCTCTCGAGTCATCCAGCGTGCTTCGCACACACAGTTGGACCACGTAAAATAAAGTCGGGATTCTCGCACTTCGGCGGGCTTTTCACGACAGTCATCATACACTTTCTCGCGATGGGGCGAACTTCACCTGGCCAGCAAAATCGTCCAGCGATTTCTTGGCCCCCAGAAATCAAACAATCACACTTCCATACTGTATGACCCAAACCTGGTGAACAACCTTCACAATAATGATGAGTTTGACGGTTGGCGCTCCAACCGCACAGCTGACCTAAGGTGAGTTACAGAGGACGTGTAAGGCGTGTGTCTGCATTGGCTTTTGAGGTTCCGTTTTGACGAAGCCATTGGGAGCTACAGACGTTGCGATTGCCCACCTGAAGGCTCCACACTTCCTCCGCCGTTCGGAACCACAAATTTTGTGGTTGCAAACGGCCGAGAAAGTGTGGACTGCCGGGAGGGACATTTAATGTCCCTCCCAGCAGCAAGACTTCAATGTAAACCTCGGCTATTCAAAACACTGACGTTAATCCAGTGAAACCAGGCTGCAATGCGATCACACAGAACGTTAGAGTAACTTTATCTTATCCCGGGACTGAGTACGGCAATAGCATGGTGTTGGTGATCATTCCAATTGCCCATGGCGTAGTGTGGATTACATTGGAGCATTGGAACCTCCTCTCACACTAAGCTGTAGCTCCAACCTTCCAGAGCCTCGTTGGTTCGGTGTGCCCGAGTCGCGGCTCCCTGTGATGACAGTCTTGTTTGAGTGAAGACTCTTGACTCAAGGTAGGCGCCGATTATGGACATTCTAATGTCCAAAATGCAAATTTTGCAGGAATAATCTTCCCAACAAGCCAAAACTCAATTCGCAGATGGTGTATCGAATCGGAATTATTGGAGATCGAGTGGACCACATGAAAGCTATTTCTATTTTTATCGTTTTTTAAAAACTAGGAATCATCACAGTTGTGCTGATAAGGGGCTCTCCATAATGTGTGACACACACATTTCGGCCGCCCCTTGTTGTTGACATGCGAATGAATTCAAACATTAAAAGGTTGTTCTGTGTTGATGATTAGCGAGGATGGCGAGCTATGCAGTTGTCGACCATGCAGAGGTGTGACTGTTAAGGAGTTTTGCTGGCGAGCTCCTTATCCGCTGACTCACGCGTGTTGGCTTCTTTTGTGTGGACATCCTTCGATTGATCGGTCTTTCGCAGCTTGTGCGCCTTTGCTTGGGTGGGGTTTGCGCTTTTCTCAACCTTCATAATGGTATGAAGGGGGGCAGATCCTTGGGCGACATTGTTGTAGAGCTCGAGCTTCTTGACTCCATCCGAGAAAAGGAGGGATCCTGGTGGGATGGTTTTTGGGTCATGTTTGCGCTTTGGGTCATGCCACA